>CAWUFW010023703.1:0-71230 GCA_963921515.1 Calotriton arnoldi | reverse complement strand
AGAATAGAGAGGCGGGGCCGGACTCGGCCACGCCAAAGGTATGGCGGTCGAGCCGGCCCCCGATGCTGCCCACACTGGGGGCGGGCCCATCGCGCCCTGAGAGCGCGGTGGGCCCGCCTTGCAGAATGATTGGCAGAGGAGCGTGCCCCGGAAGCGAAACGCGCTTCCGGGGCGCGCATTTGTGACGTCATCAGGAGACCCCTGAAAAGGCTCGGGAGCGGCGAGTTGGATCTCTTTTCGCCGCTTCCCAGCCGGACTACGCACCAGCCTCGCTAGGAGGCTGCCCTTAATTTGTTTATTTTTCTGTTCCAGGTGCACGTCGTCGGATCGAGAGTGTGGGGAACAGGAGGACAGCGCCACGTCGAGGTCGGGTGCAGGGAGCAGGAAGACAGCGCCAGGTCGCATCGGACCGTCGCGAGCTGCGTAGGAGTACGGTAACGGTTAGTGCGGGCCCCGTGAGTCGGCAAGAAAGGAAGGTGAGCGGATAGCCGGTTGTGGGGGGGGTCGGCGTGGTACCGCCGCTTGGGTGGGCAGTTATTCGGAGCTGCGGTCCGCCGGTCTTCTCCGTCTACTGGGCGCCACCAGAAAGGGGGCCGTTTTTTAAGGAGCAGTGGAAAGGGGTTTTTTCGCGTGAGTCTCATACTCGGAAGGTGCCGAGTTCGTTTTCGCAGAGGAGGCATTTGTTTCCTCCTTTAAAGCCTATATGGTTGGGGGGGATTTCGGCACGGGGCTGCAGTGGCAAGAGGAAAGTGCTGGCAACGGGATGAGATAGCCTCCTGGCACTGTGCCGCACTTCCCACCGGCGCATGCAGGGTTCTATTCTCCACTCACGCCCCTGCAATATTAAAACATTAAGTTGATCGGGCTACAGCTTATGGCTGGGGGAATTTTCTTAGTTTGATCGTGAATGTGTATACTGCTGATCTAAACGTGTTATTTGGCATTACGTGATCTGTTCTTTGTGTCCAAGCAGTGGGCGAGTGGACAGCGGGCAAGAGCGGACATACGCAGAGGACAACAGCAGCAGGATCGAGGAAGAGGGCACGGACAGGCCTGCATTTTCAGAGCTTCTGGGAGCCACGCGGGTTGGAGTCAACTCACCTGACCCACTAGAATAGCTGGTGTGGAGTGGCTCTGATTGCCTGGGTGCTTACGGCCGGTCGTGTACCTCCTACGCTATCAGGTAAAGGGCTCGGGACACGTCCCAGCCCAGTCTGTGTGGGGGAGTGCGCCAGGATTTGACCCACTCGGGGTGCCCATTGGTAACGGGCGTATTGTGATCGGGGGAGATTTAAGATGGCAAATAAATCTAAGCGGGGGGACAAACAGTCCCGTATGGAAAGCCTTTTGCAGGGCATGATGGAAAAAATGGTGGCAATGGAGAATAGGATGAAGCAGATGGATGAGATGGGGCAGGCTTTAGCGGAATTAAAGGAGAAGGTAGATGGGGAGGAGGCACCAGGGGAGAGACCCAGGCGCATGCATGTGGCACCTAGGGAGGCTTTTCCACCCCTCCCAAAGAGAAATAGAGCCAAGAAGGGCGGGGAGGGGGTGCACGAGAGACCAGGACCACGCCCGATACCCTCTCCTATGCCTGTGCCGCCGCTCATCCCTCCCGTCCCGGACGCCATACCACCTGTGCCGGCGCCAGTCCTGCCGGTGCCCGCTCTCGTTCCGCCACTGCCAATTAACACCCCAGCACCACAGCCGGCACTGGTCCCAGTAGACCCACTAGGGGGGGTTCCCGGGGCCCCGTTGCCCCCTCCTGGGGGCAGCCCGGCACCACAGGACTTAATTTCCAATCTGGCAGCTTTGCTCCCTTGGTTGGGGAAGGTGGCCAACTGGTCACCGGCAGCGGGAGCCACGGTTGAGGGGGAAGATTTAATGGAGAAAGCGAGGCAAATCATGACCCAGTTTAATGGTACGCCGGGGGATGCCCCGGGTAAGGGTCAGGTGTTACCAGTTCCCCCCGCTCCAAAGGGCGACGCAACCCCAAGCGGGGGCAACAAGGACCTACCGGGGCCCTGCCCGGTGGTCGATACATCCAAGGAGAAGGTCCAGGAGCCGGCGGGGTGTAAGACACCAGGTAAGCAAGTGACTCTGCCGTTGTTGGGGGTGGGTGAGGCCCGCACTCCCAGGGAGCACTTGGCCAGACATGTGACAACAGAAACGAAAGAAAAAATATGGAAGGGGAGTTATGTGAACATGTTTTCTTTGTTACTTGATGAAGCGGAGCGGGAGGAAGCTAAGAAAAATAAGGAGTGGATGCTTCCACGGGAATGGGCTAACGAGTTGCAGAAATATAGGTTGGAGGAGTCCCTCATTAATTGGATTAGGGGTTTTTCAGTGTATATGGCCGTAATGGCGGAGCAATTTCCCAATATGCAGGCAGCGATGGCATGCTATCAGAATAGGATCACTATGGCACACGATAAATACGGGGGTAATGGATGGAAGGATTATGATAAAAGTTTTAGGAGAGCAAGAGCTTCTGATCCAGCACTGGCCTGGGACCAAGTGGACTTGATATCTTGGATTGACCATTTTGGCGGGGTAGTGCAGGAGGGAGCAAGAAGTCAGCCGGCTCAGCCCTTTCGGCAGAATTCCCCCTCCACTTACAGGAGTGGTGGGGGGAGCGGGAAGAAGGGAGTGTGCTGAGATTTCAATAGGCGGGCGTGTAACAGGCCCCCGGGAACGTGTAAATTCAGGCACGCGTGTTCCTTCTGCGCCAACACATCACACCCTGAGTCTAGATGTTCCAAGAAAGGAAAAGATGCAGGGAGAAAGAAACAGGATTGAGGGTGCTCCAGCGATCCATTCACGTTCCCCTATTAAGATATCGGTTTTGACCCCTTGGCTGAACAAGTACCCATGTTCTTCATCTGCCCAGATGCTGTTGGAAGGCTTTACCTGTGGTTTTAGGATACCCGCTCCAGATTATATGGGAAAGTCGGTCTGTAATAATCAGGTTTCAGTACGAGCTAACCCACGGGTGGCAGCCAATAAGATTGACAAGGAGCTACGTCTAGGTAGAATAGCAGGCCCATATGACACCATCCCGGTAAAGAATTTTGTTTGCTCTCCGCTAGGGGTGGTGCCAAAGAAAGAAGCGGGAGAGTTCAGGCTGATTCACAATCTATCGGCACCTAAGGGGTTGTCAGTGAATGACGCTATTAGTGAAGAGTTGTGCAGGGTAAAGTATGCATCTTTTGACCAAGCGGTGGAAATGCTCCGGGTCCTGGGCCCTGGAGCGCTGATGGCAAAAACAGATATTGAGTCTGCATTTCGCTTATTGCCAGTCCATCCTGCGGATTTTAATTTGTTGGGTTTCCAGTTTCAAGAAAAGTATTACATGGATATGTGTATGCCCATGGGTTGCTCAGTATCATGTTCTTATTTTGAGAAATTCAGCTCTTTTCTGGAATGGGTTTTTGGGCAGGTTACTGGGCACATGCATGTCCTACATTACCTTGATGATTTCTTGGTTCTAGGCTCCCCTGGTTCCCCGGAGTGTGGATGGGCGCTGCGTGAATTTTGCACACTCATGCAGACTTTTGGGGTACCATTAGCACCGGGGAAGACAGTAGGGCCATCCACTAGCATTGAATTCCTGGGGATAGAATTGGACTCCATACAGGGATGTTTCAGGTTACCCAAAGAAAAAATTAGAAAGTTTGAGTTAGGCCTGCAACAGTGCTTGGAGAAGGGAAAGGTCACATTACATCAGTTGCAGCAGACAGTGGGGCAGTTGAATTTTGCTTTGCGTGTAATACCCATGGCGCGACCATTCTCACGCTCCATTGCGCAGGCTATGTCCGGACTTCAGGAACAACGCCATCACACCAGGCTATCTGCTGAGGTACGTCAGGACATGCGCATTTGGTTGGCATTTCTGAAGGACTTCAATGGCAGGTTGGTGTGGCCCGGTCCACTCATTGCCTCCCCAGAGTTGGGACTAATGACGGATTCTGCTGGCAGTGAGGGATTTGGCGCCATACTGGGCACTGAGTGGGTGGCACAGCGGTGGCCGACATGGTGGAGGCTGAGTGGCCTCACAAAAAATATTGGTTTCCTGGAATTGTTCCCCATTTGGGTGGCTTTGACTATTTGGCCGGGTCAACTACGCGACCGCTCGGTCATTTTCTGGTCTGACAATATGTCTGTGGTCGAATGCATTAATCAGCAAACTGCACATTGCAAATGGATATTGCGACTAGTGAAAGAGATTGTACTGTTATGCATGCGATTGAATTTGCAATTTAGGGCTAAGCATGTGCCCGGAATATTGAATCATGCTGCTGACGCACTCTCTCGCTTCAAGATGCAGGTGTTCAGGACACATCTCCCAGAGGCGGCAGTGCGCCCGACGGCCTTCCCAGAATCTCTTTGGCAGATTGGTGCCCCCAACTACCGGACCTCGTGGCAGCTAGTCTAGCTCCAAGGACTAGGAAGGCATACGAAGGGGCGTTTTGGGCTTACTGTACCTTTTTGGGAAGGGAGTGGGATGAGCACTGGCATGATACGGGGAGGATCCTGACCTACCTAGCCTTTTTGCAGAAGGAGGGGCGTTCAGTGGCGGCCGCCAGGCGACATATGGCAGCAATTTCCTTTTTGCGCAAGCAAAAGGGTTAAGGGATCCCGCGAACAATTTCACAGTTAGGAAGGCTTTGAAGGGGTGGCAGCGCATACAGGGATCAGTGCCGGACACTAGGCGGCCTATAGGGATGGAGTTGTTAACAGCATTGCTGGGGACTCTCGGTTTGGTTTGCAGCTCCACGGCGGAAGTGTTGTTATTCCGTGCGGCATTTTCTTTGGCATTTTATGGGGCATTTAGGATCAGTGAACTGGTGTCCAACAACAAGCGGGATGTGCAGGGTGGCCTACAATTTGATCGGGTTAAAGTACAAGGGGATTCTGTGTTGATATCTATCAAGAAGTCAAAGACGGACCAGGTTGCCCGGGGAGAAGGATTTGTACTGCACCGTGCGCTCTCCAATCCTTGTTGCCCTATTACTAACTTGGAAGAATTTTTGGGCAGTAGGGCCAAGGGGGCGGGTGGCCCTTTATTAATTCATGCAGATGGCACCCCGCTCACGAAATTCCAATTCAAAAGAGTCTTGGACATGGCAGTGTTGAAAGCAGGTTTGGAACCAAGTAGCTTTGGAACGCATTCATTCAGAATAGGAGCTGTAACCGAGGCGACGGCTAGGGGTCTGCCAGGGGGGGACGTCCAGAGGATTGGTAGATGGTCATCCAATTGTTACAAGCGCTATGTGCGTATGCATTTGTTATAATGAGTGCTGGAGTTTGGGTTCTGATGTCTTTTCTCCTTTCTTTTTGAATTGCAGTTTCTCGAACCTGTCACGCAGGAGGGAAACTGATGGCGACACAGCGGCAACAGCAGTCGGCGCTGGGACAGGGTCACACCCGCCAGCAAAGACAGCAAGTGGTTTGGATCGTCGGCCATTCTTATGTAAAACGGTTGCATGCCTTTTTCCTTGCAGGAAAATTTGAGTCGAAAACTGAACTGGCAGATCTTACAGTGTCTTTTCATGGGAGAGGGGGTCTCCTCCTCACACAACTCAGGGGCCTGGTGTCAGATTTATAAAAAAAAAAATGGGGTTCTACCCAGCGCCATTATCCTACACTTGGGTGGGAATGATTTGGTACACTTGGGCAGGAGGGGTTTAGTGGAGACTCTACTGACGGAAGTGGGATGGTTGGCTCGGACTTGCCCAGGGTGCACCATAGTTTGGTCACACATGGTTCCAAGGATGCAATGGCGGGGGGGGGCAAATCAGTGAAGGCGTTAAATCATTCAGTTCGGAGGATCAACACTAAATTGGAGAGATTATTCAGGTCCCCACATTTGCAAACGATTTCCCATGGGTGCATACGAGGGGAGTCGTGCTTCCTACAAGACGGCGTCCATTTATCTCAATTGGGTAATAGGATTTTCATGGGGAACTTGTTGGCTTGGATGGATGGGTATAGAGCCAGGCCTTGAGCTTTCTGAGAGCGATGGGGGGGGGGGCCAGACAGTCGGTCAACCATCTGGCCTGTGGCGGTAAGGTCATGATTGGGGAGCAGTAACTTAAGGTCCTTAGGGGCAGCGCCATTCTTGAATGGGGTCGCCCAATGGGAGGGACAAGTGGTCTCTCATGGTACTCCAGGGGCGGTTACAGCCGGTAGGCTGGATGGGTGCGGGGGATGGGGAGTCACGCTTTCCAGTAGGCTGGTTGGCCACCCCGCACGGGCACACGGGTGCAATGGGCCCCTTGGAGATAATATACAGGGCATATGGGGGTGACCGGGAGGGGTAAGTACCCTCACGGTGACTGGGCCCCCGCGCATGCGCACTCCGGTACGAGGGCGTGGGGCTTAATTGGGGAGGATCTGACCCCAGACGTGACCTTGCCGTGGGCTCAAAGGGGAATGCGCAGAAGTAATTGCTGTGGTATGCTAGATTAAGATAGGAATACCTTTGTATTAGAATTATGTTAAGGTTAGCCATCTGACATCTGTACATATCATTGTAACAATGGAATGCAATTTTATTCTGCGTATTTTGTGTAAATAAGGTATAAAATGTTTTATTAAAATGTTTTATTAAAATTGTTTAATAAATACGGCCGGGGGTTTACGACCCCCTACTCCAAAAACTTCTATTGGTAGTCCATGTGGTTATCTGGGTATCATTAAAGGAGGAGCGAGGGGGTATAGGCTGTACCTGGCCATATAGAGAGGCGGGGCCGGACTCGGCCACGCCAAAGGTATGGCGGTCGAGCCGGCCCCGATGCTGCCCACACTGGGGGCGGGCCCATCGCGCCCTGAGAGCGCAGTGGGCCCGCCTTGCAGAATGATTGGCAGAGGGAGCGTGCCCCGGAAGCGAAACGCGCTTCCGGGGCGCGCATTTGTGACGTCATCAGGAGACCCCTGAAAAGGCTCGGGAGCGGCGAGTTGGATCTCTTTTCGCCGCTTCCCAGCCGGACTACGCACCAGCCTCGCTAGGAGGCTGCCCTTAATTTGCCCACCCACCATCCCCTAAAGCAAGTTGTTCTGGCACCGTAGGGGTAATCTGTTAAAATATAGATGTGTTGGTCAGCATTGTGTTGTATTTTGCTTATTTTATGTCCCGTTTTCTTTCAATGACAGCTTTGTAATTTTCTTTGATAAGTATATAATTGTCGTATTTGGCGTTTCCTTGGTCGGCGGTAAGGTCATGATTGGGGAGCAGTAACTTAAGGTCCTTAGGGGCGGCGCCATTCTTGAATGGGGTCACCCAATGGGAGGGACAAGTGGTCTCTCATGGTACTCCAGGGGCGGTTACAGCCGGTAGGCTGGATGGGTGCGGGGGATTGGGAGTCACGCTTTCCAGTAGGCTGGTTGGCCACCCCGCACGGGCACACGGGTGCAATGGGCCCCTTGGAGATAATATACAGGGCGTATGGGGGTGACCGGGAGGGGTAAGTACCCTCACGGTGACTGGGCCCCCGCGCATGCGCACTCCGGTACGAGGGCGTGGGGCTTAATTGGGGGAGGATCTGACCCCAGACGTGACCTTGCCGTGGGCTCAAAGGGGAATGCGCAGAAGTAATTGCTATGGTATGCTAGATTAAGATAGGAATACCTTTGTATTAGAATTATGTTAAGGTTAGCCATCTGACATCTGTACATATCATTGTAACAATGGAATGCAATTTTATTCTGCGTATTTTGTGTAAATAAGGTATAAAATGTTTTATTAAAATGTTTTATTAAAATTGTTTAATAAATACGGCCGGGGGTTTACGACCCCCTACTCCAAAAACTTCTATTGGTAGTCCATGTGGTTATCTGGGTATCATTAAAGGAGGAGCGAGGGGTATAGGCTGTACCTGGCCATAACACAAATGTGGCTGCCCCAATACAAGTGACTCAAAACCAGCCACGCTCTAGTGTTAAAACAAACTGGACGGAAGTAACATTCTAGAAGCATGAACAAACGAACAAGGTGGCCATTTTAAACTAGACTATTTTATCATAGTCACCAGCGAACATCTACAATGTGACGCTTTTTTTTCTAGCAGGTACTTTCAAATTTAAAAGGTTTACTTATTTTAGGAAACTAATTCCAATGTATATTCTAAAGCTTTCATAACTGGGAACATTTTTGTTCCGGCTGAACATTTTTTCATGTGCATCGGTGCGCACTATTAAACTTAATTCTTTTTTCTGTATTTTCAGTTAAAGTGCAAACTGTTCATCGTCTGTGCGGTTGTTCAATTAAACATTTCTTACTACCAGTGCCAGCTGGAGTCCTGAGGGAGTATGGTAAGAGTTGTCTGGAGTATCGCGAGAGTTTGGTGTACTGTAAAAGCTATCTCAATAGTTTGACACGGATGGAGTGGTTGTAACGAGTTTCAGGTTACATACTGCCTGAAACTAAGCACCGGAGCCTTTCATTAAAGCAACTCTGTGGGTTTTTCTTGTGTTTACTTTTAGTTGGGCAGCTGCCCGTGTAGACCCAGCCCTGAGAATGAAGTGCCGGTGCTAAGCGCCGGAAAGCACCGGCACAAATTAAGCACTGCCTGTAACCTCTTCCTACTTCCTAAGATAACTATCTAACTAAACATTTCCTAAGCTACCTTCCCCTTCCTGCCTGCTCCTGGAGTAACTTTTTCCAAACCTAAACTTAATCTGTAAACAATATAAATAACTAGTTACCAAGAAAAACGCCAGCACCTGCTTCAAGCGACACCCAATGTACAAATTTCCCCCCTAGCGCACCTGTGTCCCATGAAAACAGCCTCCTGAAAAAGGGGGGGGGGGGGCCCCCCCCTACAAACAGGGAGGGAGGGCGGGAGAAAAAACTTTCCCACCCACGCACCCAGCTAACCCAACCGGCCGCCGTGTCACCTTACTAAAATGGTGACACAGCGCCCTAAAATAGCCAGTTTTAATTCCCCTTGCCCAAGTGTCGCCCAACAAGCCCAATTGGGCTCTGGGCTGCACCAAGGCCCAAAAAACCCCAGGGGGGAAAGCCTCCCGTTGGTCGGCCGCCCCCCCCCAAAGCCCTATTGGGCCAAAGGGGGGCGCAGCACAGACCACAAAAAGCTCTATATATGTGGAAAAGGCTGCTATATTGAAGACAGGTGCACCTTACAACAAACATTTCCCTTGGCCTTTGCCGTACAAAACTAAACCTCACTAAATATTTTTCTTCCTACCTTGCCTCCCACCCCCACTCCTAAAGTTTCCCCTTTCCCCTTCCTGTGCAAAAATTTATAACCCCCAACTCGGTCATTCCATGCTGCCACATTAACCCTGTAACCTCTTCCTACTTCCTAAGATAACTATCTAACTAAACATTTCCTATGCTACCTTCCCCTTCCTGCCTGCTCCCGGAGTAACTTTTTCCAAACCTAAACTTAACCTGTAAACAATATAAACAACTAGTTACCAAGAAAACGCCACTCAAAAAAGTCCCTGCCTCTCAAACTTTTTTGACCCCCCCAACTAGGGCCTAGGACTTCTTCGGATACCTTCTAATGTCCAATGCTCTGTCTAGTACTTCCTTAATTTGGATGATGTACAACTCCAAACCAAAACATGACAAGTGCACCCCATCCTGTCTGGAAAAATAGATTGCTGCGTACCTAAGCTCGGGGTGTTCCACTCTCCTGATTCCTCCTTTTCGCAAAACAGTCTCATATCCCTGTTGATTTTCCTCCTGGCCTTATCTATTGCTGCAGGTCTCTCTGCTCCCCTCCAATGCCTTCTCGGGATGAATTCTGACCATATGACATAACATCCAGACCATTGTTGCTTAATTTCCAGTAAGTCCCTCTTCATCTGCTTCAACAGGGCCAAGCCCTTACACAACACCAAATCGTTTTCACCCAAGTGAATGATCAAAACGTCTGGGCAAATGTTACCTCTAACTAGCTTATTTAACACTGGAAACAACTCATGCCATCTCATGCCCCCTTTCCCAAGCCAAGAACACTTAAACAAAGCTGTGTCGAGACCGAGGCTCAAACCTTTCCCTTTATCCCACTCGTGACGCTCGGCCTATTTAACGAAGGAATGGCCAACAATCCAAATGGACAACTCTGCGGACGCTGGCCCAGCCACCGCACCTGAAAAGACACATATGTGAGAAAAACACTGGAATTTTTTTTATGCCTCTTCCCCCCCTCGAGTGTCGTAACTGAATGTATCTTTTAAAGCAATCCGACTTCCATACTCCCAAGCACATAATCCTGTCCCTCCCCCAACCCTACTTGGCCGCATCCGTTGTTACCCCTATGCGGAAAGAGTGAGTACCAAAATCGCTCGCCGATTCACCGACGCACAATAGCGCTCGTCGCATTATCCACAGCAGCTGTGCCGGTGTAACCCAGAGGCCTGTTTCCCTACAGAAAACCGCCCCGAAACCCGGCATCTGCCACCTCCTCAAAGCCCTTCCCAAAGAACTGGACATACCTCTCTGTCATCCATGGCACCCATAACCACCCACCTCCCAGTTCCTCTTTGGTCTGTCTTGGATTGTTTGATCCTCAATGCCACCCTCTCTTCCCTCAAATCTACTTTGCCTCACTGCACTCCCTGCATGCCCTTCCTACCCAAAAGTTCTGACACTCTGAAAGCCCCGAAGTACATACAAGACATTAGAGTGGAAAACAAAACAGCCTCCTCCTGATTCCTGCATATCTGGGGCACTGCTTGCAGCAAGCCAGACAACAAAACCTTAGACACTGGTCTCCTCCCCTATGGCCTGATGCCCTTTTCTCTCACCCAACCCTCCAGTATGCGGCTGCCTAACTCCCCAGCTGAAGGAGCATAGCCCCACCACAGTTTCCCCATAAAAGCGATGCCTGACAATTTGCCTGCGATAGTAACCTTCGACAAACCTCTGTCAATCATTGACAAAATAAACTGGACCACCACCTCCTCCCTTGCCCATTGTTCTGATCTTCTCTGAGCCCCCCCCCCCCTCCAGAAATTCCCTCCATGCCTGAGTATATGCCTTCCGCGTGGATGCTGCCAGAGACCCTACCACCAGGTTGAGCATCCTTTGTCTCCTACGGACCACATCCCTGCTGGAACCAGCGTCTTGCCTTCGTCCGCCTCCGTGACTAGCCCGTGGAACCTCTCCCACTGTGAACGAGACAAAGCGCCTGCTATGTCATTGTCCACACCTGGCACGTGTCTGGCTTGAAACAAAATGTCGTGTTTCAGACAGCTAAGGACAAAAACCCTCATCAACTTTAATACCTGCGCATCCCTTGCCGATTGCCTGTTCACCACTTGAACCACTGACATGTTGTCCACTTTAAAAATTACCTTCTTGTGTGCCAGATCCTGCGCCCAAACTGCAACGGCCACCACTAGCGGGAAAAGCTCCAGAAAGGCGATGCTCCTCCCTCCATTCTTCCAGTGGCGAGGCCACTCTTCTGCGCACCATCTCCCATCCCAGTAGAGCCCAAAACCGTGAGCCCCCGCAGCATCTGAGTATATGGTGACCTCCCACTCCTTTGGCGTTGCCATGGGGATGCCATTAAAATCCTCCAAGAATGTGCGCCACATGCGTAGGTCTTCCTTCGTCCCTGCGGACAGACGCATGTGATGGTGTGGCATTGTCAAACCCGCCAGCGACCTCCCCAACCTCCTGCAGAAAGTCCTTCCTGCCCTGACTACACTACATGCGAAGTTCAAATGTCCTAGCAGTACTTGCACCTCCCTGACAGTCACCTTTTTCTTTGCCAATATGTCATCAATCAAAATCAACATGTGCAGCTTTTTGTCATTCGGAAAGCGTGCCTCCACCGCTTCCGAATCCAGTTCAATGCCAAGAAATGACAACACCGTACTTGGACCTTGTGTCTTCTCTGGTGCCAGGGGCACTCCCAATTGGCCCATGAGCTCTTGAAAACTTGTCAGCTGGTGCTGACAGTCCATTGAACCAGGCTGGCTCACCAGGAATTATGTACTTGTATTTGTAAACAAATAAAGTGCACCCACTTGCCAGTCCCTAAACCTTCCCTTATCTTCATATCAGACACCCCTAAGGTAGGCCCAAGGGCAGGGTGAATTGTAAGTATAAGGTAGGACATGCCCTGGTGTGTGTGGCCTGTCCTAATAGTGAATTACAGCCATTTTCGTTTTTCACTATTGCAAGGCTACCTGTTCCCCATAGGCCAGAATGGGCAGTTTTATTATTACACCTTATAATCCTAACTGACCCAGGGAACATGGTAGAAAAACGAATTTAGTATGCCTGAACTCAGAATGATAAAATACATCTTTTAGTGAAGTTGGTTTTAACATTCTGTGTTTGAAAATACCACTTTTAGAAAGTAGGTATTTTATTGCCTAACCATCCAGCTGCCTCTGCTCAGGTTGTGTATTGTATGTCTGGGTTTGTGAGTGACAGGGGCTGGGGGATTCCAGGAGGCAGGGTGAGTCAGCACTAGGCTGAATAGGTCTGCCTGAAGGAGGATGGGTGGGAGGAGTTGCACCTGGGTCTGAATAGGGCTGTGCCTGCCTTCCACAATGCTGGCTCCACCTCCTGCCGGGCGTCTGATGGCTCTGCCCCTCACTCTCAAAGGAAAGAAGGAGTCATGTACACAAAGTGCTCCAGGACTGACCAGAACTGGTTTGGACTAGGCAAAGGCCTCTCTGCCTTCAGAGAACAAAGGATTTCTGTGTATAAATACTGGGGCCCAGACCCCATGAAATTAGATCACTTCTGGGAAATCAAGAAACCTGTTGCCAAGGAGAAGAACCGGAGAAGCTGAAGGAGGAGTACTGCCCCTGTGCTGTTTTGCTGATTGGGGTTGGCCTGCAGTGGTTGCTTTCTGCCAAGGACAGGAGAAAAGACTTTGCTGTGCTTTATCATCTTGAAGAAGAGAATCTCCAAAGGCTTGAACTGAGCTTGCCTCCTGCCTGAAGTCACAGGGACACAAAGACTTCACCCCTTCTGTTTGCCTGCATCTAGAACTGCTGTTTTAGCTGCTAAAAGAAGGAAATTGCAACACCGACGCCGGCGAGCGACGCCGCAACCTGCACCGAAGCCGTGGGCACCGCTTGTGAAGAGCACGACGCACCGCCCCGACTTGCACCGTAGGCCCGACGCCTGCTGACGCCGTGCGACATCGACTCCGAAGCCGTCACCGAGGCCGCTGCCTGCACCGGAGCCGAGGACACCGCTCGTGACGCTCACGACGCACCATCCCGACTTGCACCGCAGCCCCGACTTCACCGACGCCAGGGCTTCATCACCGCAGAGCCGATCCTCGACGTGGGTGACCCCCGAATCCATCGACACCGCACCATCGTAAGGAACCGACGCCTCGCCGCCATCCGTGACGTCACCTCCCCGACACAGTAAGGAACCTGACGCCTCACCTCCCCTGCGCTGCAGTAAGGAACCGAGACATCACCTCCCCTGGGGTCGTAAGGAACCGACGCCGCCGGCGCCAACGAAGCATCACCTCCCCGACGCCGTGCACCGTCTTTGTTTTCATCGAATTCCAGGTACTGTTCTTTGTGGGTCTGCTCGACTCCGGGCCCGACGCCGCGCACCTCGCGGTCTGCGCCGTACTTTGGGATTTCCACCAGTCACGACGTCGTGATAACTCCAAGAGGAGTTATTTGTTGCTACAAGCTTTATTTGATTGACTATCCTATTTTTGAAGATAACGTGAACTGTCTCTATCATTTTAAGTCTATTTTTGGGTTACAGTATTGTGGAATTTTGCTATTGGGTCTTGTGTTAAGTCTATATAAAGATTACTTATTTTTACATACAACCTGTGTGGTGTCCATCTGTAGTGTTTTCACTGTATTACTGTATGTGTACACAAATGCTTTACACACTGCCTCTGAGATAAGCCTGTCTGCTCGTGCCAAGCTACCAGGGGGTGAGCAGGGGTTATTTTAGGACTGTATCCCCCTTATCCTGACTAGAAGCAAGGGTCCCTATTTGGACAAAGGTGCAAACCATTGCCAACTAGAGACCCCCAGTTCTAACAGACGCCATTACATTTCTAGATGTAGCCATCATGAGACAGGGCAACAAACTAGAAACGGTGTTTTCACAAAAACCACTGACAGAAACAATTTGCTTTATTTCAACAGTTGTCATCAAATCGCCCTCAAAAAACACTTACCTTACTCACAACTGTTGAGGGTGAAGAGGATCTCATCTAAGGCTGATTACTATGAAGTTAACACCAGGAAGATGATAGAAAAATTCAAAGAGAGGAAATATCCCATGAACGTCATTGAGAAAGCAGTTCAAAGAGCCGGAACAATAGAAAGAGATCAATTTTTAACTGTACATAAAACTGAAAAAACTACTAATTAATCAGTTTTCGTATCAAAATATTCCACTCGGAGTTACCAAATCAAGAACATTTTGTTAAAACACTGGCCTATGATTCAAAATGAGATAGATTTCAAGGGAATCTTTGAAAATCCTCCACTGTTTTCTTACCAACGCACCAAGAATTTAAAAGAATGTTTGAACAAACCGCCTTCACCAAACATTAAGATCTACAAAGGCACTACCCCGTGTTTTAACTGTGGACACTGTAATAGCATAACCAAAGGAAACACCATGGCACATCCAACCAAAGGGACACCCATAAAATTGTACACCACAGCTACCTGCGGCTCAAAAAATGTAGTATATTTACTGAAATGCCCATGTGGACTCATTTACGTGGGCAAAACTGAACGGAACATTAAGTTTCGGTTAACCCAACACAAAAGCAACATACGAAACCACCAAGAGAGATCACCAGTTGCAATGCATTTCACCACAAACAAACATAATGTGAGCCAATTGAGATTTTTAGTGTTAGAAGTGGTGCCAACTGTAGAAGGAAGAGACAACAAGAAGTGGTTGTTGCAACGAGAACTGTTTTGGATTAACAAATTAGATGCATGCAATCCTAAAGGATTGAATGAACGCTCTGATTACAGTTGTGTTACTTATGAACAGACCAGTATGTTCCTCAACCTGACTCTGCATTTTTTAACAAGACCAGCTACGATACTATGTTGTTAAGAATCTTGATTTATAACTAATTACATGAGACACAGGGGTTATGATTCACTACAACACCTCACGTGGCAGTCCACGTATGCACCTCCATTTTTTACATGACCTCTCTAATTCATCTGTTAACCTGATGTACCACGTACCCGTGCGTCTCTTACCCACATAGACAGTGATTACATAATTCAACACTCCACACCTTTACATGATCACAGGCATCATTGTTTGCCTACTGTTTACCAGGATTGTATTTGCTTACTTTCACAGATTCATCACTAGTTTAACTTTTTTGTTGGATTTTCCACACTCCAAGATGGCCAGGATTTCCACACAGATATGACTCGAGAACACACTGTTTCATTGTCACAGGCACATCTTATTGTGCTGACGCGTTTTTTGTCTGTTTATATTTGTCACATGACCCCGAGTTCAGTCCTACACTAGACCCTTCCTGGGGTAGTATATACCCATCCATTTTCCTTTTTCTTTTCGACACTTTGGCATTAGTTTACTTTCTTTTACTAGGTTTTGACACCCCAAGATGGCGACCGCCATAGGATCCCATCACTTCCACACACTCCCTTTTCTCTTTCTAGACTCTACTTTCTAAACGCAGCATACTCACGTTTCCAAACCATTACTAGACGTTGAACGGACTTGTAAGCGACGACACGGGTTCACTCTGACCATCGTGTAAGGTAGGACTCCCTTACAGGGGCCAACTTTATCACACTGTCGCACACTGAGAACGTTTGTCTTCGATAATGACACGCATTTAGTGTCAGCTTTACTTTTTCACTCAGGTATACTTTTTCACTCAGGTATACTTCACGCTTGAACTTCAGCGCAGTCACCTAAAGGTTGTAACATTGAGTATACATCTGGGCACTTGAACGTGTTTCTCATGGTACGTTTTTCTAACGGTTGTTTTACCGTTTCATTCACCATATTTTACTGTTTTATTCACCATATTTGAAAGCCACACAACAGGTTTATGATCCAAAACGCCATTGGACTAACATTCGAGCATGTACGTTGGTAACTAACACCTTGATGTTGGACACTTTTTACGCATGATTCGTTATGCTCATACACTGACTGACTGTGGTGTCTTTTTTAACACAAACTTCAGTAGCACAACGCGGAGAACCTTGATATTCCTTAACAGCACTCAGCGTTATCTGTATGAATGCGGTAATCTTACTTTCTTCAACCTTGCATGATACACGCATGATTTTGACTACTCCACCTGAACAGTGAATAAGGCTTGGGCACTATCTATTTACTAAGATTCTCTCAATCTCCATCTATCCATATGAAGTGAGCATCCCCCGTTTTTCTAACTGGATATCCACGTCATCACAGGCATGATTAGTGCATGGTTTCACTTCTTCTATTTATGTGGCTTGAACGCCTCTTGTTACTGAATTTTGCAATCTTTTGATCATTGTTTCAGAACGATTCCCATGATGAAGGGCACCGTCCCGAAATGCATTGGGAATTCACATAAAGCAATTCACAAATGTAATCATACAGAATGTTTACTGAGAACGATTTACTGTGAAGACTTCCATTGTCTATGGATAAAAAACATTTGAGTGTGACGTAACACGATGTTCTCAATCAAATAAAAGCAAGGATACAATTGTCTACAAGTTATTTGAATTTTATTACTTTGACAAAATCAAGCAAGGGTCTTTACCCTACGGAGTGCACTGTGGGGACGTTGTTTATGGTTAAACAACGCAACTGCTTGTTTCAAGATTCACGCCCTAGATCAGAGGGCGATACCCACCTGCACCCTACCTAAGAACAAACCAATTCAATCAGAATAAGTTTGAGTAACTAAAAGAGTGCCACAAAAACATTTTTCTATTTCTGTACTGCATGAAGCAGCACACATGAAAGTGACAGAATGGCATTTTAGGATTGTTTATGTGCAGGAAGGGATCCCCTCCTACACATAAACAATCCTCCCCTGCACGCAGACACCCTTGCACCATGGTGCAAGAATGCCTGCGTTGGGGCTAAGTTGCTAAACTTAGCGCCATCGCAGGGGGAAACGCAAGGCTGCACCACATTCTTGTCAATATGGTGCAGCCTTGCATTTCAGAAGTGGCGGAGAGAGGCGTTAAGCCAGGAAGGCTAACGCCTCTCTCCGCCACTTCACTGTACATATGGCCCATAGTCTTTGGAAGAAGTATGTGCAGCGCATTCGACCACAGCTACTTTTCTGGGCATTAGCAAGGCATGGAGGAGATCAGAAATCAGAGAGGCATGATGTGTTTGTTTTCCTGCCGATGTTAGGAACCCCATCATTGCCCACAGTTGCCCAAAGTTGTGCACCACCCCGAAGACATACTGGCTCTCTTTGTATATATTTGGGGTGGGCTGCAGACTCCGCTCCGCCGGTAGGGTTTGCAGAGTTTTCCCACTCCGCGTTCTGCTTTGGAGAGCGGAGTTTGGCAAAAACTCAGCCAACCACAGATTAGCAGACTTTTTGCACAGCTGAGCCATTCTCAGCCACCACATGATGTGGTAACAGCCGCAGGCAAAAGCAGCAGTGCCTCGATCTGAGCTGTTGCTAGTGCTATGCATGCATGCACGCGGTGCACACCCATCTTCTGCGCTAGTCATAGGTTTTGTAGCCCAAGCCTGCCATTCATGCTCTGGGATCTACTGCTTCTGTCTGCTTGAGCAAGGGCAGACTCAGTTTACTGGAGAGCAGGCAAAGGTGATGACGCTATGCAGTCGGAGTGCACGTCGGATTATTGTGGTGACTGGCGAGAGATTCAGCAAGAGCAAAGCGGCAAGCAACACTGACAAGAGGAATGAGGGACTACCGGAGTACACCAGGTAAGAGAAGAAGTGTACAAGATTAGGGCTGTCATGTTGTCCTGACTCCTGACCTTGCTCGTCTCTCTGCTCGATGTGCCCCTCGTGCTTGTCGTGTCTGGGGCTTTGAGCTTCATCCTCTCTCACTTGTGCCCATCCGCCTGAGCTCTGAGTCCCAACTAGGGCAACTGGGTGTACTCTCATGCACCGCGTGCCACTGTCAAGGTATTTGAGACTGAGAGGAATGAAACCCACTACACCCTGCTACATTGCAGCCAGGGAGGTGTCCTTACTCCTGGCTCTCTTCTACGGGCTGCAGAAAGTAAACCCGGACCGCCCCTTGTTCTCCACACTGACATAGATAGTAGTAGGCAACTGCTGTCAGGGAGGACAGTCAGTAAGCCGGGCGCATCCCAGCGGAGACCAGTCTTTGACTCTAGTCTTTGCCAATGAGTCACTAGTACAAAACAGGCTGCTGCTGCTTCAATGTGACATCACTCTATTGGCTCGTCTATGGGCCACTCATGAGGCACTACATTTCAAGGCATTAGGCAGGGCAAGGCGCCACAGATGCATGTTTTGTTTTGTTTTTTATAAGATACTCCGCTTGCGGAACTCCGCAGAATTTAGCGGAGTTTTTGAATAACTCAGCAAAATTCCACAGAATGAACCTCCGCAAACTCTGCCCACCCTTAGTACGTGCATCTTAGCTCGCCAGAGGAGAGATATCGTATATGGGTTGAGGTACACTTCTAGAGGACAGCAGAAAATACATTGCAGGTGATCCTCATTATTAGGTTCTTGATTATATTTCTAGTAGTATTTCCAATAATTGACTATACTAATGCTTTACATATTACTGTAAATGCTTGTTCTACTTTATACCCTAGATTGAGGTATAATACAGATATCTATCATTATGGTTTTCTCTGACCTTTTAGAAGCAATATAGGGAACCTCACTTATATAAATTACCCTGCAAGAGTTACCAGGAGGCTAAAAGCAGTCTCATTACAGGCCAGTTCCCTGCAATTTAGTGCATGGTTTGTCAGAGAAACACCTGCTGACTTTCCCAGGTGTGAGGAGCTATCAGCTGTGCACACGGTCCAACAGCCACAAGACATATAATGGGTAGTGGAGGCAAAACCTCTCCATAAATATTCAGATACATATAGCAGTTCTCCATGAAGCTAATGAATGTATGTGATTCAAACAATGTTAAACAGAAAAATGCTGCTTACGTCTCAAAGGTTTGACACAATTCCATCATAATAAATGACAAATTCATGTTTTCAGATAATGGAATCACTAATCGTAAGATTACAGCCCGACTATTTACAGGCACTCTTAATTAGTCTGAGTCCAAGTCTTCCTGCGCACTGTAGTTACTGTGTGAGAACTCCCTGAATCTTACTTGTTGCATTTCTTGGTTACTGAGGTGAGTCTTCCATATGTAGAGACTCTTATAAGGAAGAAAGAAGAACTGGCAATGGTGGCTGGGTAAGTTGGCCAAAACTTCACCAATATCCACATGCCAAGAATAGGCAATGACCTTGTCTCACATATGCCTCACCTAGAACCTACCTTTGGGATTCTGGAAACTCCTCAAAGCCGTACCTACTAATGGTCTGCATCAACCAAACTGACCACCTGAGCTGAACATTTGGCACATATGTATAAACACACAATGGGCGTTTGAAGTTGAAATTTACCTGTAAAGTTGAGCAATGTGAGGAAACTTTACACTTCCCGTAGATGGTTTTTTGACGCTGCTGAGATCAGCCAATGCAAAGTTTAACATCTACAGAAGAGATTTCCTCCAATCAAGCATTCCTCCAAAGAAGTGAGGGACACCAGGCTGCAGGATACTGACTAATGAGAGCAGTGCAACTCAGTTTGGGGCCACCTATGGCTCTTGGAACAATCTGTGAAGGTTAAAGAGTTATGAGTGTAGTACGATGGGCATCAAACAAGCTAACCTCAAATAACTTTAAACTTTGGTTTGCATAAAAAATACTTAAAACGGTAAATTCATGAAAAGGAAGCAGTCTCTTTAAATGAAATATAAACCAAGGGTTGCACTACCAAGCCAATCTAAAGGCCCACTATGGCTGCAGCATCATAGAACTCAACAATGGCTTCATATTTTTTTAGGCTCTCGCCATGCACTGAGGGTATTCTCATTAGATTGATAATGAATAATTGTGAGTTAGAGAGATTCACTGCTCAAAGGGAACATTCTATTATACTTACCATGGTCCCATCAATGGTTATAATTTTCTTGAAATGTTTGCTTAATGTAGATCTGGACAGGTCATTCCCGCCCCTCAACAGAACTCCCTCTGCATCCAATGCGAAGGCCCTTTCGAATTGGCTTACACATTGGGCTCTACTTGATATATGGCGCTTCCTTAATCCCACTGCTCGTGTTTACTCTCATTACTCTGCAGTGCACGGGCTACATGTACGTCTGGACAGGCTGGTGGGGTCACAGGCAGTGTTCCCAGTAACGTGCGCGCCCGCGCGCGCGCGCACATCTGTTCCCCCGAGCGCGCAGTGCTGCGTGTGGAGCGCGCACCCACAGCACATCCCGGGAGAGCATTCGCGCCGCCGCTTTTATAACGCGAGCGGCGCGAAAAATTGTAATTTCCTGGTTGCTGTGGCTCCTGCACTTGCTGTATTTCCTCCTTACTGAAGCACGGCTGGGGGCTGTTGGTGGGCCTTTGTGAAAATATTTGTTAATTGCAGCACCGTCATGCGCTGCAATTAACAAATATTTTCACAATGGCCCACAATCAGCCCGCAGCCGTGCTCCTTTAAGAGAAGAAATGCAGCAAGTCCAAAAGCACGACATGTGCTTTACACGTCGTTTTTTGGACTTGATGCATGTCTTTTTTAATGGAGCACGGCTGCGGGCTGATTGTGGGCCATTGTGAAACTATTTATGTTAATTGCAGCGCATGACGGTGCTGCAATTAACATAAATATTTTCACAATGGCCCACAATCAGCCCGCAGCGTGCTCCATTAAGAAAATAAATGCAGCAAGCACAAGCATGAGCGATGGAAAGGAGGAGGGGAGATGATCCAGAGGGACGGCAGAATCCGGGTGATTATTTGTCTCTAGGGCAGCTGTGGTCATTTCATTTCACCACCAGGTGGTTTCTGGGAGCTGTAGTTCTAGGTCGCCTCATTGGAACTCGCTTTGGATGACTTTTAGTTGGTGTTGCTTTGGACGTAGAAACATGGAATAGAAGGGACAGTAGAGAAACTCGTAAGAGGCGTGAACGTAAAGGGACACGTTAACATGTTGTGGCTGGGGAGCTGGACAATGGGCATTGGAGGGGAATGAGCTCAGTGGTATGTAGGGAAAGACGTAAGGTAGCTCGGAGAGGAAGAAAAGTGTACCGTGGGGAAGGAGCCAGAAGGGAGGCAAGGGTGGCCCTTAAAGGAAGCACTGAAAGAGTATAGCAGGTGGGTAAGGAGGAGGAAAATTAAGAAGAGATTATAAAAGACGGGGTAACAGGTGGAGCAGTGTCGACTGCAGGCGTCTGAAAAAATGGATGTCAGCAAGAAAGTTGAGTTACGAGAAAGCGGAGATTTGAGCATAAAGCCCTAGTGGCCTTAGTGGGGATGGTGAGCGGATTGTGTTAAGCGTTTGACACTGGGATGAGGACGGGGGCGCTAAGTGGAGGATAAATAGATGAGTGGTAGGAAGAGAGGAAGTCTTAACAGGAGCATTAAAGACGGTATAGATTTTGGAGAGTGGAGAGAGATTTCCGAAGAGGAATAGGTAAGGAAGTGAGGTGAGGGTGTATGGAGGAGATCTGGTGGACAGAAGAAGTGAAGAGGACGGTAGATAACCACAGCAAGAGTTACTTGGCTTCCACAAAAATGTGCATTTGCGAGATTGTAAGAATCCTTCCTTATAAAGCCAAACTCAAAGTTAAGGGGGAGGGGGTTTTCTGACGTGTCACTTGACTAGGGTGCATAATGCTGCCACCATAGAGGAAGGATGGCAGGATGTTCCTCCCAGTACGTACTATCAAGGGAGGCAGCATCAATTACTAGAGAGACATTAGTCTAAGTTATGTTATTCATTTTTGGGTATGACGCTTCCTTCCATTCTCTTGCTGTGGAGCTTCAACATGTGGGCTGTTAGCGAAAGGATAGGAGAGAGGCTTGTAATCGCATTCAAGCGTTTAGGGCCTCATTGTGAGCGTTTCACTATTTTAACTGGTAATGCCGCACCTGGCAAACACTGATGGTAGGAAGCCATGGGTTTCTCAGTTACAGCCGTACAAGATTTACCATGAAATAATTATTTTTGTGTCTGCTGTTTGCCAAGACCATTTGTTTTTAATACTATGTGTTTAATGCACTACAAGATAGATAATGTATTTAGTTGTAGGGGCCTCATTAATCCGGCCCTCTTCATCCATTCAAATTTCATATTCCACTATACTAATTCACCACTAATCCTTTATGGGTTCCAGAGTAGCGGGCTACTCGCCAATAAATCACTTCAACACCCATCAGGGTTACAAGCGCTATATAAATGCAAACCTTTTTCCCTTTCAACCCCTCCCAACCCTTCTCAATCCAAATAACTGAATAACATATCCACCACTCAAACTACTTTCATATTTCACTATACTAATTCACCACTAATCCTTTATGGGTTTCCGGAGTAGCGTGCTACTCGCAAGAAAAAGCTCTTCAATACCCCATCAGGGGTAACAAGCGCTATATAAATACAAACCTTTTTTCCTCTTCTATCCTTCTGCTATCCTTCTGAATCCAAATAACTGACTAACCTATCCACCACTTAAATTACTTTCATATTGCACTATACTAATTCAACACAAATTCCTTTATGGGTCCCGGAGTAGCGTGCTACTCGCCGAAAACGCGCTTAGACGCCTCGTCAGGGGTAGTAAGCGCTAGATAAATGCAATTATAATACAATACAATAAAAAAGAACGACGTGTAAAGCACACGTCGTGCTTTTAGGCTTGCTGCACGCCTTTTGTTAATAGAGCGCAGCAGATTGTGTGCCTTTTTGAAAGTTTTCATGTTAAATGCAGCCCCGTGTATTAGTATGTCGGGCTCTGCAATTAACATGATAACTTTCAAAAAGGCACGCAATCTGCCGCCCTCTATTAACAAAAGGCATGCAGCAAGCCTAAAATTAACGTGTGCTTTTACAATCACTAATATATGCTAGTGATTCTGAAAGCACACGTCCTGCTTCTGGACTTTCTGCATGCCTTTTGTTAATAGAGCGTGGCTGCGGGAAGATTGTGTAGCTTTGTTGTGGTTGCAGATGCTCTGCACTTTCTCATTTCGAACATGACACAACCATTATTTTATTTTTTATTTTACAGAGTTTTATTAAGCGCGAACTTGACCCGAATCGGGTATCAGAGCCCTTTACATAGCACCAGTTGCATTACATGAGGGCACATTTTTTATTTTTTGTTAGGCACGGCAGTCACCAACACGAAGACCACCCCCTGGCTGGACTGGCCTTAGCAGGCATCAGGCGTTTGCCTGCGAGGCTGGAAGGGTGGGGGTCAGTTTTGGAGCAGTGGGGGCCAGTTTTGTTACTGGGGCAGTTTTGCAGCGATGCTGCAATATGGGCCCTCAGTAACAAAAGCACCAGTGCTGGGGACCAGCTTTCAGCAGTAGTGCTTGACACTTGCCTGCCCCCTCCACCCCAACCCTGGTGGGTGGGAGCCGGTGCAGCAAAATTGCCAGGGCTACTTTGGGTTCCCAGTCCGGCCCTGCCTGCCCCATCAAACAGGCCTCCTCCGTTCCAGTACCTAGGTCATTTATCTGCACAATCAAGCAGGAACCCCAGTGTCAGAACCCCTGTCGCTGCACCCACACACGCGGTTGGGTCCTTGGCGCACATTGCCGTGGCTGGAGCGCACAGAGACCTCACACTGCCGCACACAGAGGAAAAAAATTAGAGGGAACATTGGTCACAGGCATTACTCCCTTTGGTCCAAAACATTGAATATCTAGGACGGACCCACTCTGACCATAACCCCTTGTTACTGCAGCTCAGATGGGAGATGCAACGCCCTCCGGTCCCTACATGGCGTCTCCAATCCAGCGCACTAGAGGACTCAGCGTTCTGTTCATCGCTGGGGACGGCAATTCTAGCGTATTTTGAATTAAATGAAGGCACGGCCAGCGATGTGCTTATCGAATGGGAGGCGTTTAAAGTGTCGATCAGGGGTCAATGCATGGGGGCCACATGGAATATCCGCAAACAGTTATCTGACTCCCTTGCAAAAATAGAAACACAGCGAACACACACGAACAAGAGGGTGAAGGGACGGGCAGGGACTCGGGCACCTAGAAGCACTATGCTCCGATCATGCGGAGCAACTGGAGCGACTTCGATGTCACAATTATACTGCACATACATCCCGTACGCATACCACAGCTGACAGAGTGGGCAGGCTGTTAGCCTGGCTGATAAGGCAGGAATATACCCACGCCCCAATCGGGACGCTGCGGGGGATCATGGGACAGATGCTATGCACACAGCGTGAAATCCATGAAGCCTTGACACAACACTATGCCCGCCTGTACCAATCTCGAAGAAGATGCGATTAGCGAGACCTAGAGGGGTTCCTAAGCACTCTACAGTTACCTACGATGGCGAGGGAACACAGGGAAACACTCAACGCGCAGATCTCATTGGAATAGATTGGGGAGGCCATACAATCCCTAGCTTCCGGGAAGTCGCCGGGCCCGTATGGGTTACCGGCAGAGTACTATAAGGCATATCGTGTCTCTCTTGTGCAGCGCCTTAACACTGTGTACACCACTGCATTAGAGACCCAGCAACTCCCGCCCTCTATGCACGAAGCACACCTGATATCACTATTGAAACCTGATAAGGATCCAGCGGAGATGGGCTCCTATAGGCCCTTGGCCTTGCTCAACACCGATTACAAGATACTTGCGAAGGTGTTAGCAGATAGATTGGTGCTAGTAGTTCCAACACTGGTCCATACAGACCAAAACGGCTTTGTACCATCCCGCAATACCTCTCTCATTCTACGGCGTTTCTTTAGGGTGTCCACATACGCGGTGAGGTAATGGCCACGGGCGAGATGCCTTGTATTAGACCTGGAGAAGGCCTTCGATTCCCTTGAGTGGGACTATCTGTTTACAGTGCTTGAGAAATTTGAATTGGGCCCAGTTTTTATTCAATTAACACGCCTACTCTACACTGACCCTACAGTTAGAGTCAAAGTGGGGCCCTACATCTCAGACTCACTTCCAATACAGAGAGGTACACAACAGGGGTGCCCTTTGTCCCCACTCCTGTTTGCGCTCGCAATGGAGCCACTAGCAGAGGCGCTGCGCGCCCGGTTGGGAGACGGGGTGCCCCTAGGAGACGCCACACATCAGGTGTTGCTGTATGCCGACGATCTCCTCAATTACATTAGACACATCGACCGAGTCCCTGTTCAGCTGGCTCAACTACTGGAAGAGTTTGCTGTGTTCTCTGGGCTAACTGTGAATATAGACAAGTCCTGCATCTACTCATTCAGGGAGGGACACCAGGACCCCGGCCTGGTTATGAGTGGCAAACGGGTACGTTGGGAGGCGGATACGTTCCGCTACCTGGGCATCCAGATCTATCGCCAATCAGATGATCTCTTTGATGGGAACCTGGGAAGGGCGGTGACATCCATCAAGTCGCAGATGCGATTTTGGAGTACACTACCATTAGCTGTAACGGGCAGGGTTGCGCTCACTAAAATGGTGGTACTCCAGAGACTTTTATACTATTTCACGAATCTGCCGACATACATCCCAGCCACCTTCTTCACCTCTATAGAAAAACAGGTCAGAGATTTTATTTGGGGCAACACCAGGCATAGAATGGCACTGAAAACGTTGTACTTACCAACGGACCAAGGGGGGATGGCGGCTCCTTGTTTCGAACATTACTACCTGGCCTCTCAGCTGCAGTGGGTGGCGCGGTGGCTATCAGACCGTCATTGTACAGACACTGCAACTACGCGACCGCCCTACCCCCTGGAGCGCATAGTCAGTCTTTTCCATCCAGGTGCACGATTAAGGCCACCGGAACCCTTGCTGCGGCCTATAGATGCTTTCGGTGAAGCCTCTACATAACACGTGAGGTGATCCCCTATGCGCCAGCGATACCCTTAGAAGGAACCCCCAGCGGACAGGCAGTAATTTCTATGCCAGCAATTAAGAGGTGGCAGGAGAGCGACGTCCAGACGCTCGGAGACCTATATCGTGAGGGGGTGCTTATACCCTATACATCGCTAGTAGAGGAAGAGGGGCTCCCACCAGGGCACTTTCTAGTCCATCGCTCGCTGATAGCTTCACTCACGACCAAGTGGGGAGACATCACTACAGAGCCCAAACGCATCTCACCACGCAGTACTTACATGTCATGGGGTCGGGCAGGCATCTAACGCGCTGGTTCGCAGCTTCACTAAGAGCTCATGCTGCGATTAGCCTGGATTCACTCCGTCATAAATGGGAACGGGACTTGGGACACCAGCTTACGGACGCGGATTGGGCTCGGGTACTTGAGAGTCCGATACGCATACCTAGGAATATGCGCTTCCGGCAAATACAGCTCTATGTAGTCCACAGGTCATATCTCACACCTGCAAAAATTAATCAATACTTCAGTCGCGTAGATGCGAAGTGTCCGAGATGTGCTGAAAATGGGGCTGACTTAATACACATGCTTTGGAGCTGTACCCGGGTGGGCACATACTGGTGTGAAGTGGCCGCAATATTGCACGCCTGTACTGGTCAGACGCTATCTTTCGATTGGCCAACCTACCTGTTACACAAATTCCGCAGGACACCCAACACGAAGGTCACTTCCAGATTTCTAGATCTGGGATTGATAGTAGCCAAAAGGCTGATTACTAAAAAATGGAAAGCACCAGACCCTCCCCATATAACGGCCTGGCGGTACTCAATGCTCGCGTGGGCCAAAGCGGAAAGCCTCGCCATTAGACGTGAGGAAACCCTGGGGCTGCGCAGGATCCCCATTGCAGCGTGCTGGGACACTCTCTATAGTGAGTTGCAACTAAATGCAGACATGACAAACGGGGACTACCCTGATACACATTCTGTGGGCAACTAACACACATGCGAGTTTGGGTAGCGTATACACCCCGACACTTGTTGGCAGGCAAGTACAAGCTGCTTGTACAAATGTGCTAACACACACTTCAGAAGCGAAGGGGTAGCTGGTAGCCACCGGCTGCGAGAGTAACATACAAATCCGCGCCTGAAAGCGGTGGGGCACTATGGGCTGAGCAACTGTTATACATGTTTCTTTGTTCTTTTTGTTAGTTTATGCAATCCTTTCTTTTTTGCCTTCTCTTTCTATTCTATTGATACCACCTAGCCATTTGCAAGTACCGATGCTATCACCTTGTCTATATGCTAGCACATGTGAAGGCAAACAGTAATAGACATGTAATAACATGTATGATCTACAAGGCAACTAGAACTATATGCTAATAGTCAAAGACCTGCCTCTCTGTCCCCCGTCTCCTTTCTCGATCGATTAATGGACATAAGTTGTGACTGCACCCAAAAAGTTTGTTTTTTATAATATTTCTACTGTCTTGGTAGTGCAACTGGAACATACGAATGTACATGTACCATATCCATGATATAAGCCAAAAAGTCCGGTACTGCTTGCATGCAAGTATTGTTTGTATTAAAAACGTAAAATCAATAAAATAGATTTGCAAAAAAATAATTTTCTTGAAATGTTATTGATCACAGCAAACTCGACATAACAGCCCAAGTCAACGCCATCACTGCCTCATGCTTCCTTCCATACCCTGAAGATGTGGAGGAAGATTTTCAAATGGCTCCCAATGATCACCTAGAAAGTTGTCACACATGCACTGGTGACAAGCAAGCTGGTCTACGAGAACACCCTATTTGCTGGGTACAACAAAACACTCACTCTACACCTTCCACATTGCACTCACCTCGCACCATGCCTGAAGGAGCTCCACTGGCTGCCCATACACAAACAAGAACAATTCAAACTCCTTACCCACACTTCCAAGGCACTACATATCACAGGCCCAGCATACCTCACAAACCTTCCAGACACCTCCGCCTGTCTGGATTCCTACTTGCACACATCCAACGCATATAGAAAAGAAGATCCGGTGCTCCATTCTCCTCCTACATCACTTTTAAAGTGTAGAACGCCTGCCAATCCACATAAGAGCCTTCTCCTCACTTCTTGAATTCTGCAAGAAGCTGAAGACCTGGCTCTTCGAGTAGTCCCATTAGGCCCTAGGTTTATTTAGACTCTCATCTGCTCAGCACCAGGATAACCACCTGGGTGATAGTGAGCTCTACAAATCTGCATAACATAACATTAGTTCTATCACCATCCTATTCACTCACCTCTGAGCTTTAAAACCTCAAAACGGGCCTGGGGTTTTCTTGTTAGCTTAGCCTCATTCTTAACTTTACATTAAATACACTTGAGATACAGGATAATTGGTAATTGTGTTTCTTTTCTTTATGACTTTATTCAGTTTGACATTTGGTAATAGGAGCCTGATGACTTTTGCACCTTCCTCCTAGAGTTTGAGGACTCCATTTAATGTTTTGGTGTTGGAGACTACATACCAAAACAAACTACCAGGTTAAAATTTTGCATTCATTGACAAAATTGTGATATTAGTCCTTAAACATTTACCATCATTTTTCTTATCAGTTTCATTTGTAGGGTATCAGATAATAATAAGATTCTAGTACACATTCCGCCAAGGGTACATGTCATGTGGGAGACTTTTCTTCCCCTATTATATTTTGCGCGGCACAGATATCACACACTTCACTTTTTATATTCCTTTCTTTCCCTCACATGGGGTGTAAGGGATCTAATCACAACCAAACTATACTGCTGAATTTCTCTGGTTTTGCACGAGTGAAATGTCAGCCTAACTATAACGCCCCTGTAACCTTTGTTTTTTTCCGGGAATTTCTAAGGTTTTTTAAATGCTAATTCCTAACTACAATGCCCCTGTAACCTTTGTTTTTTTCAGTGAATTTCTATGGTTTTTTAAGTAGCAATGGTGTTAGCAGAGTAGTGCAGAAAGGGGGCGGGCCTCTGACCAGCTCTCAGGAATCCCGCTGTGTAGGACTTACAGAAAGTACCAGGAGAGCTTCTTGGTCCCCAAGGTCCCTTACCATCCAAGAGAACTTCATTCCCCAACCAGTAGTGTGCAAGGAGGCGCGTTTGCAGAGTGGTGCAGAAAGGAGGCATGGCCTCCGAAGACCTCTTAGCAAACGCACTGTATGGGACTTTCTGGAGGAAACAGGAGGGGTAGTTGGCCCCCAACAACCCTCAATGGCCAAGGGTACTTCATCCCCCAACTATTAGTGTGCCAGGAGGCGTGTTTGCAGAGTGGTGGAGTAAGGACGTCCTTGATGATTGCACAGGTAGTGCCTGTGTGATTCTATGAGTGCAACTGCCAAGGACACACCACGAATACCGGGTGTTTTTGACAAAGTGTAAAACACATATATAGACATATGTTACATAAAGTTTCAGTGTAGCTATTTAGTAAGATAGTAATTTAACTTTCCAGTTTGTATTCATTTGTCGAAATAACAACATCAAAAATGCATTTCCCTTCTTCACAGCAACACGGGAGGTTGCAATGACATAAATAGTCACAAATACAAATGACAAAATGTAAAACAGATATATAAACATATTTTACACAACGTTTGAGTCTAGCTGTTTAGTAACATAATTGTTCCTTTATTTTAACAACACATTTAACAAAAACAATAATTTAAAAAAATAACTTTCAACATCTGAACTCATGAATAGAACATAGCTACAAAATACCCATCAAACTACCCATTCTTACCCAAACTCAACAGGAATGAAAAATTGCTCCAAAAGTAGTGCAATGCACACTCTGTGAAAAGACCCACTCTAGAGGGACGAACAAAAAATATTCATGTGGGATGACATCCATGTTCTATCATCTTAAAACCTAATATAGAAAAAGTCTCCAACCCTAAAATCAACAATTTGTTTTACAACTTTACAAAATAACTACAAAAAACTTTTTTTTAAAACAAAACAGAAAATCCTGTCACCGGGAAATAAAGGAATAACTTTTCAACTAAAACAATAAGAACACGCCCATTTATCTATCTATCTTGATCATTCTTTAAGAGCAGTTCATAGTGAGCAGATTTGCGCAATGCACAATATGTCACAAGACATTGTCAAGGGGTATAAATAAAAAATATTTTCTGAGACAACGTCCATGCTTTACCATCTAAAAACATACTAAAGCAGTAGTGTAAAAGCAGCAAGAAGGCAAGGCAAGGCTGAAGGACCCCGAACTTCAATACCAGCCACAACAACACTGGGGCAGAGAGTCCCTTCAGCGGTCCAATGTTAACTTCCAGTTTTGGCTCCACAGTTGTCTCGGATGGCATCATACTGCATGGATTGTGGAGTTGTAGTGAGTGCTGGAGAGCAGTCCATAACAGCCCTTCGCGATGCTGCAAAGAATCATATATATATATATTTTTTTTTGGCCATTAATAGTCTTTCTACATTTGCAGGCATTTTATTATCTTACAAAATGGGTATCTAATATCTATGTATTGTTCATTTTATGATCTTCTACTTTATTGTAACACTACTTGCGTATAACTTGCCATATGGACAAGTCAAAGTGTTCCTCTACAAATAAATACACAGCTCACTTTTACCAGTTATCATTATTTACTTTTTCACTTTTTATACACAAGTCAACAGTATGTGTTTAAATCTTCTAGTGAATGCGTCGACAACATCTACAAACATACCCTGTTTTTTGAGACCACACTGTGTTTAATTTGGTAATCTCTTCTTCAAAACTATCAACTGTAATATCTGTGTCCTGTTCTACAACTCCTCCTCTTAACAACTCTTAATTGTGGTGTACAACTAACATCCTGAAACAATGAAAGGTGCTTTGGGGGCTAGTGAATGTCCCTGCAAATGTGTATGCTTTCTAATCTTGCAAGGATCCAATCCTTGTAAAGTACTTATTTTGTGTTTTAAATTCACCTTGGAAAGATATGTAGACATTTCCTTAATATATCAATGGATTGCTGTCGAATACTACAAACACTACTACAATTCCATTTCTAAGCAGGCGCCTGACTCCGCCTTCCTTGTACCTGTTCTCCAATAACTTGTTCTACATTTGTAGATACCATCACCCCTTTCACTATAGGAGTACCATTCTTCATTTTATAAAATCGCCCTCCGTAATCAATATCATGAACTAATGTATTATCCCGGAGATAGCTTTCTTCATTAAAGAAAGATTTTGTACTAGTACTATGTATGCATTCTCCACTAAAATCTGTACAAATGTTACTTCTATTCACTAATCTTTTTTCCTGGTTCCGTCTCCTCATGCACGACACCATTTTGTCACGAGTCTTCATTCTATATATAATCAAAATGAAAAGCTTCCTCCTCAAAGCAAAGGCCTTATCAACTACTCTCGTAACTCGTTCTTTCTGTTTCAGTGCCTCTCTCCTTCTTCTATACTTCTTCATATTTCCCAGTAGATTTATAACTACTCTACTACGAATCATCCTGGCTCTGATTTCCTTAAACTGCTTCTGTCTCCAGGTTAAGGTGTGTCCATCTTTGTTACATTCTTTCCTGTTCTTGTTACATAGATTTTGTCCACTGTTATTCTTTCTCATAGTTTGAATTTTATTTTCCTTATTTCTTAATCTTTGGATTTGCCCACATATATTTTTAAGAAATTTCTTTGTTCTTTTACCAGTAGCTCTTTTTACTTTCACCACTTTTGTTTCATTTTGCCCCCTTTGTGTCTCAGTTCTGCATAGATACTGTAGTTGCTTCTGTTCCTTTTTCCTCTGAGCCTTTTGTAGGCATTCTGTCTGAATAATAGAAAAACAGTTTTTATGTTATGTTACAGTTTTAAACCTACAAATCAACCTACCTACATACCTAAAAGCACTTACTTCAATGTACCAATCCCAAAGCAAAACACAAAACTTAAATTATTATTTACCTTTTAATATTATAGCACCTTCTCCTACAACACAGCTGCACCATGTCTCAGTTCTCACTTATACACACTAAAATACCACTTTATCCCTTTTGTATTAATTTTTAAAATAAACATCAACCAAAGTGTAAATGTATACAATGTCTCCATACTGTGAATCCGAAAACACAACATAAGAGCTATTTCTATGCCTCTCAGCCACTGTGTCACTGGTAGATTTAGTGTTTTAATGCTTTTCTACTTAGATGTGTCAGATTTAAATGTTGAGAAACACTGCATATACAAATCTGCACATTAATCTGTATCACAGCATATAGCTCACTAATTCTTCCAAGTATATGCAAACAGTGTGTGACAGGTTACATATATAATTCACCACAAGGTTCTAAAAGAGTACATATTCCTCACTAAAACTTGTAAATACATGTGTTTCTGGTTGATTACAACAATACTCCCTGGATGATTGGATGAGTGCAAAGATAGTGTCTAAGTGATTCCCTCAGAATGTAGGTAGTGCCTGCATGATTCCCTGAGTATGCAGGAACTACATGAGTGGTTCCATATCTGCATAGTTTGTGCCTGTGTATTCACATAACAATATTGTTAATATCTGGATGATTGGATGAATGCATGGGTGTTGCCTGCGTAGTTCAATGAGTACATAGTTAGTGCCTGTGTGATCGGAAGAGTTAATGTGTAGTACATGGGTGATTGAATAAGTCTAGATATAACCCTTGATATATAATTGCACACATGCCTCTCTAAGAGTATATATACATTGCTCTGTTACTCAGCATGCACATGCATCAGTAAGTTTCTAAAACTGAAAACAACAATTCTCACCTTTTGAAGGCACAAAACCTTTTCTTTATGGCATACCTACATCATTTCGCAAATATTTCTTGTGTCTTTAAAACATATATTCAGCATTTCTCTAAGAAAAGTTAAATGCCACGTGAAGGTAGCACACAAAGTCTCAAAAGACATTCTGCACTATTAACCCTCTCCAATTTTAATCAGAGCATGTTGAAAGAAATGCACCACCCTCACTATATACATGAAATTTTCAACAGCCTTGAAGAACATAGATCACCATGTAAACATATATGTGATTTCATAATAGATATACACCTGCAGGCCATCTTTCCAAAAATATATAGTTCTCAGCATCTTTAAGTAAACTCAACAGTCTCATCATACATATAACTATCTGCAACCAGAAAAACCATATCGCACCATCTAAACATATGCAAACCGGTCATATAAGTTAAAAACCACATTGGCAAACACTTCCTAATAAATACCTAAGAAGTATTACTACTTTATAATTAGGGCTCCCGGTTTTATGGTATTTATTTTCTTGACATTTCCGTCTGTATTTATCCATATTTATTTTTTACAAACTTTATCTGTATTTATCCATTTTTATTTCGGGTTTTGTAAGACAAATGAAGCAAAAATAGTACATTTCCACATTTATCTAAACAATAAATGTAAATTCTTACCTGAATGTCTGCCCGATTTCAATAATATGAAGTCCGACAGATGATAAATCAATGCACATATATGAAAATATGAACATTTTAGTATCAACCTTTTGCATATATACTGGAGTTAAAGCCTCATAACAATAATTTCTTTATTTTTTAACCGCTTACCTGTAAATCTACATAGCTTATGGCCTGACAGACATGACTGACAGAATTTAGAATCACTCAAAAAAGAGACTAATTTCCGTTTTTATCCACATTTACATATAAATACATACAGGAAAATAAATGGTTTTCTGTCTGTATTTATCTGTAAAAATCAGTAAAAACGGAAAACAGGGAGCCTTATTTATAATCTATATACAGGCACCGCACATTTTCCTATGTTTTATTCATGACTGCACTACTCCTATTTAATAATGTGACTAGAAGTACTACAGTTCCCATAATACAAATAACATAGATCTGTCTGTTCTGCACATGACGCTTAGACATTTAAAAAAATTGTCATTTATTTTTAAAGGCGTTACTCATGGTAACTTTCAACAGTACTAACATCTTAAATCCTTACCCTCTGCCAGATAAGGTTCATCTGATATATTTTTTTCACACCACTGTGATACTCCTCTTAATCAAACTCCCATATACATCTTCATTTCTAATGTGCATTTTTTAAATAATTAAAAAGTTATATACATACCAGTGAATTGAGTTTGTAGATTATATTGTTGTTTTAGCTCTTTCTGGATAGGTTTGACACTGCTAAGATTTGTAAAAACTAAGCACAAGAATGGTACACCACTCTTATAGAAAGCAACTATAAAATGGCAACCTCTTCAACTTTCCACTCTATGTTCATGAGAAAGGCAGAAAATTAATTCATGTCTTTCATTTTAGACTACTGCATCTCCACTTGTGAATGGTTAGCATCTGTTAACCCTTCCCTTCTCTTTCAAAACGAGGTTCCTATCTCCGCATGTTCGCCATGTTTTCGCAATCATCACGTTCTGAGTTCGAAATTAAAGTTTGCCATTACTTAAATAGTGACATAACTCCTCAACTTTAAAAAAAAATTCTGTCTCTTTAACACCCTTCCACCCCAATACACTCTTAGCTCAGGGAACCTAGCAACCGGGTGGAACCAGTAGGTCACAAGTTCACAGCACATTCTATAACGAACATGCTACCTCCACATGAGATACAGCAGGTGTGGTTTACTCCACAGATTCAAAAGAATATCCATGTCTCTACTACATTTCTTTTTTAAACAACAGCCAATAATACGACTTCTTGCTAAGGCATCTAACACACTACCTAATTTTATTCACTTTCATGCAGACAGCATCTAGTGAAATATGTTTTTTTTTAAACACCTCAATTTTAACTGCTTCTTTTCATTTGTAAAACTACCTGTTTTAGCTCCAGCATCCTCCTGACTGCTATTGCTTCTTCACTTCAAAATGCTTAGAGTGTGGATTGTGGGCCACAGTTATGTCTATTGGGGCAACGAGGCTGCAAAAAACAGAGGCATTGACAGGGACTTGGGTTAGCTAAATGTGGAGATTACTTGGTTTGGCCAGAGAGGGTTAAAGCTTCATCAGTTACTGGCTTTGGTTAAATCCATTGTGAATTCCCATCTCCTCACCTCATGATTGTGCACTGTGGTGGCAACGACCCAGGCACATTGACTGGGGTAGGGCTGTAAATCCTAATGAAAGATACCTTTGCAGAACTGATGTCGCTTTTCCCTCACACTGTCCTGGTGTACTCTAATATATTCCAAAGACAGAAATGGAAGTGGTCAAATCAATTTTGTACACAGATTGACAAGGCCAGGAAACATTTTAATAAAACTGTTTCTGCATTCCTCAGAGACCATCGTATGGGCTGTATCTATAACAACAATCTGCGATCTGACATGCATGGAATTTATAGAAATGATGGAGTGCACTTTACAGATGAAGGCAACAGGGTGTTTTTAAGTAACCTGAAACTCTACATCCAGTCTTATGTGTAGCAGCCATATACACACAACCAACACAACGGCTCTTGTCAGAGCCACCCTAGTGCCTGAAATATTGTGAAGTTTTTTTCTAAAGATTTTTTTTTCTTTCGTTTTTGGGGATCTTCGTCACGACGTCGCGATCCCTGCGGACATGTCGCGAAAACGGAAAACAAAAGCAGACATTCAATGACCACCAAAACAGCCAAAAATAATATGTAAAAAAATCCATTCTGAACATTGCCCTACACACATTACTATATACATACTTCTTTCAAAGCATGTTTAAACTCATATTTTTGTACTAAGTTTCTTTAAAAACCATCTTTCAGACCTATTTCCCATATTCACGGTTATTCGGGACATCGCAACGGCGTCGTTAACCGCGACAATCGCGCCTTTCCCATAAAGTGAAAACACATATATGCACACACATTACAGTATTCTGCACACTAGAGGTTTAATACTGTATACTTCAATCTCATGTTTTTCTAGTGTATTTCTATAGCAACCTTCTCTAAAACCTATTTTCCATTTTCGAGGTGATTCCGGAGATCATGATGACATCGCTCATCGCGATCCCCACGGGTTCATCGCGAAAGCGGAAAGCAAAAGCAGGATTTCAATAGCTACCGCCACATTAAAAAACTATATAATTAATCCTAACCATCACAGTAGATAACTTACTATATAAATAAAGCTATAAAAACATTTATCAGAATCTCAATATCTCCATAAGAATGCATATCAATGATTCATCAATATTCGTGACAACGTTGTTAGTCGCGACGTCCCTGCGATGGTACACGGGGGACCACACTGGCAATCGTGACGTCATCGTGAATATCGTGCGCAATAAAAAAATAATTTGGACACATAACTTGTGTCACTAACACCTCCATTTCTCAACCATGGGGTCAGAGTATCTCCACCCTGACCCCTTATGGGGGCTTTTACACACATTTTCAGCCCCGGGCAATGTTCCCTCTAATTTTTTTCCTCTGTGTGCGGCAGTGTAGGGTCTCTGTGCGCTGCAGCCATGGCTATGTGAGCCAGGAACCAGACTGCCCTTGTGCGCAGCGCCAAATATCACTCCAAACTTTTGCTTAAAATAACTGAAAAGACGGTGCATTTCCACACATACAACCCACGTTAAGGGGCTTAAGGCAGATTTGCACCAATGTGGCGCATTTCCATAAGCATAGATATCAAAGAATGTGGCCCTATCATGTTTATGCTGAAAAAAGCTTTTACATTTTTTTCCAGACGATCCATGATCAAATTTTACAAGAATATCGCAAAATTAAAAAGGTGAGTAGTAAAGATTTACAAAGGCATGTGGGCTTTTGTTTAAGTATTCATGTTAATCATAGCTCGTGAAGGGGCTGTGATTAACATGAATACTTAAACAAAAGGCCTAATTGCTCGCGCAGCCGCGCTTTACAGCCCTGCCAAGTGTCACACATCTTGCGTTACACTAACACATTTTAAGTCACATTACCGCATGTAAAAAGATTGTCACGCAAATCAGCTTACTAAAAAGCTGAGTGTATTACCTGTTATAATGCTTTGTAGAGTCGAATATTTTGTGAGGTTGTAGGCGGCGCACAGCAGTCAATGCGAGTGCTGTTATGCTTTGCTGGGACCGGGCTGGCTATTGGACTGTCTTTTGTTGGTGTTGCGTAGCGCAGGCTGACCTGGCTACCTCCCCGGCACCAAAAGGTCAGTAGTAGTGCACACATGCGTGCAGCCATGTGGCCTGCAAGCACAACGCAGCTAAAGGAAGAAGTTCAGCAGGTGCGTCGTGTGGACAGACAGGGACTGAAAGGCTCCAGTCGGCGCAGGCAGGATATTTTCAATTTCAAATTCCTGTTGCAGCCAGCCTGGGCCACCTAGAATTGCTGCTGCCGGAATTAAATTAAAGGAAAAGGAGTGTCCTCCTCGGCACGTGCTGCCTTCCCATGCTTGTGTGTGGGGGTGGTGTTCGCTGGGGGCTGTGTCCAGTCACGATGAGAGGAGGTACGTATTCCATGTTTGATTTCTGATCACTTTTTTAGATTAAGTGCCAAAATTTAGCGCTATAATGCAGTGCGCAACATCACTTGTAAATTCTGCCTAAATAAAGAGACATTCGAGATTAAAATTGTCGATCCTGCATTGTTTTATTACAGCTTGTGCTAAAATGGGATTCTGGTTTAAACAAAGCAGTCGATGACGGAGATTCTCCTAAAGGATCAGAACATGTATTCCCAGTTAGCACCATCGCTTCCCGTTACAGGGCCTAAAGGAGCTGTAATTACCTACTTATAGTTATTAGAAAGTGAGATCTGGTCGACTGAGATCCGAGGTTGTTCTGGTATGCAGATATAAAAAAAGTTGAACACTAGAAGAAATACAGCATGCATGGGACAAAATAAGCTGTGAGGTAGTGTACTATTCTCCCTAATTAATCTGGTCCAAACAGGTAGAGTAATGCTTAACTGTGAATGCACTAGACATTGAAACAGATGTAGAAAATCCTGACCCTGCTCTGAAATAAAAAAACAGTCCTGCCAAGTATCACGCATCAGACGTGACACTAAAGCATTTCAGTGTGGTGCTCCGCATCACCGCACTGAAATGCGTTGTCACGCATAATGCATAGTGGCAGTCTCAGGTGTACATGATGGCTGCAAACGTGAGTGTGGCAGCTGGCTGCAGGCACTGCCTGTGGTCTGCCTGTGCCGGCGCGCTGCTTCCGTGTTCTTGAGGCAGTGATCCCATCTAAGCTATGGCCTGCCAGTCCCAGGCTCTCTGCTACAATATATCACCTGCGGCCACGGTGCCGCGCGGCTCTGAGTCAGCCTGCCTGACGTCAAGTCCGTTGCCCAATGAATAGCTAGGGCTCCGCAGGGGTATGTCACATCCTGCTGGCTCCGAGAGCGGGGAGTTTATTGTTCAGAAAGGCGCCAAGGCGGCCGTAAATAATTATGGGGCAGGCAGCGCTGTTGCTCGCACATGATGGCCCGGCCACACTGTGTTGTAGGCCATTATAATCAAGGCCGCCGCAGCATTCACTTAAAATTTCCGAGCTGGCCGCAGAGAGAATTGTGCAGTGACGGGTACGGAGCCATGACTGACCGTCACTGTCAGGTCCAGGTCTCCGTGAGGACAGCAGCAGCCTGGACCGAAGTATAAGGCAGATTGCCGTGGGGGTAGCTCACTTGTGGCATGAGCACCCAGCAGCCTTGTTGCAGTGCAAGTCACCGTCCGGCGACGTGCCAATCACGCTTCCGGCTGAAATTGCCGAGCCGACCAACGGAACAAGCCTGGGGTCCGAGTCAAGTAGACAGTAGAGTCAACAACAAGTAAGTAGAACACCCTCCCCATGTGACAGTACACAGTGCGTCAGAGATGTGTTAAATTTGGCAGCGCTGCCTGCAGTTGGCGTGGGAGGCTGCAGTGCTCACGAGACCTGACTGCCGTTTGTGAGTGTTGTAACTCACTGTCATGGATGATGTTGTGTTGGGGCCTCTCTCACTGGCGATGGAAGGTACACTGCACTCCGTGACCGTCACCCCGCCGCGAATTGCTGAGGAAGGGAGTGACTTTGCAGCGGCCTGGACTGGACCAATTGCTGTGGCTTGCGGCCTCACAACTGAGTGCGGCCGAGTGTGTTAATTAAATTTGCTTTTTAGTGGCAGCACGCGATCAGCTGCTGCAGTGCCAGTCGTATTAATAGCTGAAGTTCTTCTACCCTGTGCTATTTTTTATACTCTTTTGGACTGAGGTAAAAAACCGGTCAGACCTGAAATAGCTCACGGAAAACACATCTTGGTATCTGGTGAGATAGTCACTCTTAGAAAACATGTTTCCCCTGTAGCCCCTTTGAAACAATTTCAAGCATACAGTACCCCAGAAGCGGCTCTAGAAAGATGAGCGTTTCAGAAATAATAATCCCTAAGCGAGGGTGGGTGTTTGTTTTTTACACAGCATCTAATACGGGCAGGCACCTGTTTCCAAGCAATCCTATTTTGTGGGTAACGGAGCTGAGTACATGAAGATCGGGTGATTTGACAAGGATCACACAATATTGCTAAGTGGAGAGACAGACCGTGACTCACGGAGGTTTCCAGATTCTGTGCAGGACAATTTATTTTTGGGGCAAGATCTTAGAGCTTTTTATTGCTCAAATACGTGTAATTTCATATATTTACATGTTTCCCTAGTCTTTGATACTTGATTTTGCGCACGAGAAAGTGTCACTCATATTCCTTGAAATGTCACTCATAATTGCACTGAAATTATGAAAATGTCACACCTAGCTATCTGAAACCTTGGCAGCTATGAAAAAACATGCTGTTCCTTCAAAGCTAGGTTTAAAGATTCACAATCTACATTCAAATGGGTGCAATTTCTGATGTTTCCTTCGTCTTCATTGCTCGATTTTGCTCCTGAGAATGTGTCACTCATAGTCATTGAATGTCACTCATAATTTCACTGAAATTATGAAAATGTCACATAGGCAACCTGAAACCTTGGCAGCTATGGCTCTACTAACAAAAGAGTAGAGCAAGTTTAAAAACACAGTGTGTACTTTCTGAAAGTACACGCTGTGTTTTAAACTTGCTCTACTCTTTGTTAGTAACGCGACTGCGAGAGAGATTATGGGCTTTTGTTTAAGTATTCATGTTAATCACAGCTCCTTCACGAGCTGTGATTAACATGAATACTTAAACAAAAGCCCACCATCTTCCCCGCACCGCGCTTTACTAACAAAGGGTAGAGCAAGTTTAAAAACACGCTGTGTTTTTAAACTTGCTCTACTCTTTGTTAGTAAGCGCGATGCGGGGAAGATGGTGGGCTTTGTTTAAGTATTCATGTTAATCACAGCTCGTGAAGGAGCTGTGATTAACATGAATACTTAAACAAAAGCCCACAATCTGCCCCGCACCGCAAAATACAGCAAGTGCCTCAAGCCCCAAGCCAGCCTTACCTGCACTCCTGGCTCACGCTGGCAAAACCGCAGGAAGTGCCTGTTTTTCGCGCCGCTCGCTTTTTAAAGCGGCGGCGCGAACTCTCTCACTGGATGTCCTGCGTGTGTGCGCGCTCCACTCACGGGAGTGCGCGCTCACGGGAAGAGAGGTGTGCGCGCGCGCGCGCACCTTATTGGGAACAGTGGCCCCGGGAACCGTTCCGATAGATAAAATGGCGGCCGCAACTTTCTATTCAGGTTGCGACCAGCCAATCAGAGCATTCCCCTTGGAGCGTGCATTCGCGATTCATAGCAAAACCACCGCAAAATATCAGCGGCCAGAGATATAACTATAATTTTAAACTTACATTTCTCAACAACTACTGAATGGATTTACACCAAATAAGCAAAAGTCACTTCCATAAACCGACATCTATTTCCCTGCCGAGTTTGGTGCAAGTCCGTTCAGCAGCTCAGGCTGTAGAGGTGGCAAACCCTTCCTATGGGAATGAATTAACATTACAAATGCAACCTTATTTTGCTCCCCAAATACTCGTTCCCCACTGCACGGATCACCCTCAAACTTTCCCAATTAATAGTACCCACTGTGACACTTTTTGGGCAAAATTTCATGCAGATTGGTCAAACAACGCCAAAGTTATAGCCAAGTCAAAAAATGCTTTTCCTATGGAAACTAGGTCCTAACTATAACTGCCTACTGGCGACCAGAAGTAGGTAATATATATATATATATATTTGAATTATGAAGAAAAGTAGTCGGAAGCATTTCTTACGTTAATAATAACAAGTTTATTGCAATGTCAGGGACAACATGTTTCGGCTTTACACTCTTTCTCAAGTGCGGGTTCAATCGCCTTTAGAGAATATACAGTGCAACAAATCACAACATAAAGAACATAGTGAACAAACTATGTTCTAACGAACCGCCGGGTTACATCGAAGTGTAGTAAAACACAAATACATTAATTTTATGCTCTTTACAATAAAGTACAATGAAACCAAACTGGAAAACAAATGATAAATTGTGCAAAACAGCTCAATTATCTCAAATTAACTCAGTTCAAATAATTTATTTCGGCCTCAAGGGCCATAAAAGTACAAACAAGTTAAAACAAACAATAATATATCAATAAAAATATAAAAACATTGTTACAGACAAGGACTCAGTTTAAAATGATTCAAAATAATATTAAAACACAGAATTTGCAGAAACAAGGGAACGAGTCATACAACAAGATAGTACAAGCAGTATCAAACAACTACATGGGGAGAATGAACCTTTCTTCTAATCACCCACATAGCTCCCAAATATTTGGTAAAAGAGATGTCGACAGCCGGGTGAAAATCCACCTTAAGAATACGAAGGGCGGCAGAATGATTGTGTATACCTAACAGTCTGCAGATTGGAGCTAACCGGGTACTGTGAGGGGAAGCATAGGCTGGACACATGAAGGAAAAATATGGAACATTGTTCTCTAAAAAATTACAAACTTGGCATACAGAAGCTCCCCCACTAGCCCAGTTAGAAGTGAATGCTCCCAATGGTTGGGTGCCCAAAATATAGCTTCCTATCCAGTACAATAGCCACCTGGTCCCATAAGATCTTAAACCCAGGAGTGGGCTTAAAGTAAATGAAGTCATAAATAAGCTTTGAGCAGATGGCTTTTCGGGATTCAATAGGCATTATATTTGCCCAATAATGCTTTTTCAAGCAAGATCCTGGGCCAGATAATTTACATATCCCGGATGCTCCCGCAACTCAGGCATTCCAAGTGAGCAAAGCACCTCCTTGATGCACGAAAGCCAGGGGACCCAATTAAAGCAGCCAGCCTTCATAACATCCTTAAGGCCTTCAATGTAATAGACAAATTCAGGGGTAGTCCATAAACATTGCCAGTACAACAATGGACGAAGTTGAATCTTGCCCGACAGCCCTTTTCGACTCAAATCCAAGAGAAGTGGATACAGTGGGGTACTCAGGGGAAGAGAGGCAAGGTTTCTACGAAATTTATTTTCAGCTTTAGTTAATTCTTTGTGGTTAGAGAGACCCCCCCAATTCCACCCGTACAAAGCGAAGCCCAATGCTTTGGCGTCGTAGATTTTAAGAGCAGGTGTGATAGGTTTGGTGTATGAGGTTGAGTATTCCTTAAGTGTCAATCCCAAGATCTGCTTGAGTTTTGTAGCTGCATTGTCAACATGGGAACGCCAAGTCATACACCCGGAAAACATCACTCCAAGATAAGTGAAGGAGTCGACCTTCATAAGGGGAACCTCTCCCAAAGCAATATTCACCTCAAACGATTTATGCAGATTAAACACCATCACTTTAGTTTTAGAAGAGTTGATCTCCAGACCAAGGGCAATACTGAAATCGTTGAAATTAGTTAAAAGTTTCTGAAGCCCACTCGGGAAATTGGAGATCAGCAAAGTGTCATCCTCAAAGAGGAGAATCGGAGTTTTGGTTTGCGCCAAAAAGGGGGCATCTGCATCAGGCTGGGACAAGAACTTAACAATGCTGTTAATAAATACCGAAAAATGTGTGGGGGCCAAAATGCAACCCATATGGACGCATTGGATGCCTTTGGAAACTGGCACCCTGGCCGTCAATTGCGCCTGTTCCCCCCATCTAATGCATGCATAGTTCTTGTTGTGTAACCGTATTAATAATGATAAAATGTGTGGTGGCATTCCCAGATCGGAAAGGGCTTTCCAAAGGCCAGGCCGGGTTACCAAGTCGAAAGCCGATTTTAGATTGACATAGGCAACATAAAGTTTGCCCTTGACGATCACCACAGTCCTCCAATAAATGAACAAAAAAGCGAAAGGCCTGATCAATGGTTTTAACCTTCTTACTGAAACCTGCTTGAAAAGGACTACGAAAGGCTTTCTCCATAGTCCAATCCTGGATTTTTCGGCAACACACATTGGCAGAAGATTTTTTGGAGGCAGGCTATTAGGCTTATAGGCCTGTATTAATTGTTTGGGATCGGTCGCCTTTTTGTGTATGGGTAAAATTATTGCACCCTTCCAAGAATCAGGAATGGGAGCCCCTTCTCAATGGCATTAGCAACAACTAAGAGACAGTAGGGCCAAGCCTCCATACCAGATAAAAATATGTCTGCCGGGACACCATCATGACCTGTTGTCCAGCCACGCGTAACAGTATTTAGAGACTGGATGTTGTCATCGATGTCAAACATTGGCATGGAACAATAGGGAGGAGTAAAAGCAACAGTGGTAACCTGGGTTAATGTTGCAGTATCGTCAGAATATAGGTTGTAAAAATAGTCAGCCCAAGCAGATGGGGCAACATTATTTGAGGGTACCAGTGTGACTTGAGAGCCACCACATGCAACCAAGAGCCAAAATTCGGAAGAGTCACTATTTAAGCATTCATCAAAAAGGGCCCTCCATCTCTGTTCGTCCCGCTCACTTTTAGCATTCGCTATGGCCATCTTATATGCCTTCTTCATCAAGTGAATAATACCCAAGTCCTTAGATTTAATAGCTTTTATTAGGGAGTGATGATACTCATGACATTCCTTATTGAGCCAAGGATGGTTCTTGCCAATGCCTTTCCTATGCAATGAAACTGGGATGGTAAAATGACCTAAAATGAGCTAAAAAAAGGCCTTGTGAATGGGCATCAGTTGGTCTAAGATATTAAATTGGCCATCCTCAACCTGGGCAAGGACTGTTTTAAGGTAATTGTCAACAACAGATAATATATCAGGGCGAGCAGCCATCTGATGCCACTTTAGGTGGCATTTGTCAGTTGACAAGTAATGTCCCTTGTGTGAAGGGGCAAGACAGGATCAGAAGGAGTACTCTCACAACAAGCCTGGGAGTTCAGGGAGAGGGGATTGTGGTCACTTTCAGGTTTTTCTAGAATGATCATATCAATGACAAATGACCACAGCCTAAGATCAACTAATATGTAATCTATGCGACGTGTGATACAGCTTATTGTAAGTATGTTCTCCTTTTAGGTCAGATTTGGTTCTGCCATTAAGGACCCTAAGCCCAAACTCAACTGTTAGCGTCTTAAGTTGAAGAGCGGCTTGTGTCCATCTATTAATTGATGGAATATCTAAGAGAGGAATGGTCCACGCAATATCCTCTTCCATGGTTTTGAATCACATTGTCATTATCAAGAGGCTCAAATGTTAAATTAAAATTGCCTGCCACAATGAAATCGAGCTGATAAGTCCAGTGTTCGAGAAGGCTCTTGAGTACCTGTAAAGTTCATGATACCATATCACCCCTGACCCCTCTAGCATAGATATTCAGGATGATTATGCCATGTTTACTACCAGTGTTCAACTGAATACCCAAGATGTCTGGTGAATTAACACTGAGCTGACTTTGTTGCCATTTTAGCGAGGCTCTGACCCAGATGACTAATCCACCAGAGGCTCTGCCCTTCTGGCTGTGGACTGCAGGAACAAAACAATTAAGGTAACCTGGCCTGTGGATCGAATCCAGGGACCAGGACTCTTGTAGTAGACAGATGTCATAACTGTCCATGAATTGATTCCAGTCAGGTAGGGTTACTTTAGAGCTGAGCCCAGCCACGTTCCATGAAACAAGAGACAGCTCACTGGACTTAGAGATTGCAGACCTCTTATTTGAGACACTATTATGAAACGTCTCAGGCAAGATCGTGTTGTTAAAAACAGGAGTATCATAGTTGGTGAGGCCATCAGGGGTGGTCTCACTAATAGGTGAAGAATTAAAGTTGGAGTTAGACAAAGTCACTTTCGCAGATGATCAAAAATGATTTAAGTGATCAGATACCCTATCGTCCAATGGGGACTGAGTGGAATTTGGTGATGGCGAAGATGATGAAGCATGGAGTGGAACAGCCACCTGCTGAGGTCAATCGTTGTCACTGAGATATAAGATGGAATTAACAGGTACCGTGCAGGGTCTCTAATCAGAATTTTGGCAGACCTGGGGTACTTAAGGTGGATTCTAGAATAACTGGGTGGGGGGGCTTTTCCTGACATTGCGGGGCAACTAGATTATCAACTATAGTCTTAGTCCTAAGGATCAGTTCTATCATGTCAAAGTTGGAGTTAAAGTCAATCATCCTTTTGGCACTGATAATGTCATCATGAATAAGTGAACGACAGCCCCTAACATAGCATATACAGTGGTTCACTTTATTCTTCAAGGATTCCTCCCCTTCATAACTAGTCTCTGGGGTCAAGTTAGGGACTTTAATCATCATGATAGAATCAGGTCCAGAAAATTTACTTTTGATGTGACACACAGAGGTGTTAGAAGTATGACCAAGAAAAGTCCCAGAGGGAAAAGAAGGAGGAGAAGAACCGTCCAGAGCAATTTGCCCACCGTGTAGGGACTGAGTACTGGGAATGATAGAAGTTGCCCCGTTTTGGTCAAGGGTCCGTGGAACCACGTATCTGAAGAATGGTCGAGAATGCACTGATATTGCTGTTAATAGTGTGTCAGCTTTATCCACAGTGTATGGCTCTAGGGCACAGTTGCTAAGTTTCTTAAACATACATGGAATTTGTTTTTGCTTACTTAATCGATCCAAGGGTGGGGTGCTAGTAGAAGGAGGGAGCAAGGCATCAGGAGCTGAAACGAGTAACTCCTCACAGTCGCTCAGCAGATTATCAATTCTATCTAGCACACAAAATTTATTTTTTCCACTTCCCCCTCCAATAGCCTTCATTTTCACCATTTGAGAAAAGCAATAGGCTGGCAATCAATGTGCTAGTAAAACTGGAAAACTGTGAATCTGAAATTTCTTACTAAACAAGCTGAATCAAAAACAGCTGATTTGCAACGTAGAATATACAGTGGTTCACTTTATTCTTCAAGGATTCCTCCACTTCATAACTAGTCTCTGGGGTCAAGTTAGGGACTTTAATCACCATGATAGATTCAGGTCCAGGTGCTAGTAAAACTGGAAAACTGTGAATCTGAAATTTCTTATTAAACAAGCTGTTAGAATCAAATACAGCTGATTTGCAAAGCATGCCAATGCAAACGAACCCACTCTTACAGCTTGTAAATGCTATGTACAATTGGGCGTTACAAAGGTTTAGGAAACAACAATACCTTGGGGAGACAGAATAAACATGGGGGGGTGGAGGCCTAGCCCAGTCCAGGTTCTGACAGGCGTGGATGGGCCCAACCTTGGCCCGGGCACGTCCCACAAGTCAAATGGGCAACAGATGTTAGACCAGCGGTCCCCAGCGGTGGAGGCAAACAGCGGCAGAGGCTCTCCCAGCAATAATGTTAGAAATGCAGGTCCCAGCTCAACAAGCCTGAGTGAATGGGCAGCAACTTCCCTGTTGAAAACAAGCATAGGCTCTGGTTTTAGCAGATAAGAGCCCCGTGACAGCGGGACTGATGACTACTTAAGTAGCACAAGTCAGATGGGCAACAAGTGGTAAGACCAGCATGGGATTGTGGGCCTTGTGGTCCCCAGTGAGGATGGCAAACAGTGGCAGTGGCTCTTTCAGCAATAATGTTAGAAGTGCTGGTCCCAATCCAACAAACCTGAGTGAATGGGCAGCAACTTCGCTGTTGAAAAAAGGCGTATGCGCCGGTTTTGGCAGATAGGAGGACCTGTGACTGTGGAACTGCCGACTACTTAAGAAGCACAAGTCATATGGGCAACAGGTGTTAGACCAACATGGGATTGTTGGCCTTGGAGTCCCCAGCAGCGGTGGCACACAGTGGCAGCGGCTCTCCCAGCAATAATGTTAGAAGTGCAGGTCCCAGCCCAACAAGCCTGAGTGAATTGGCAGCAACTTCCTCGTTGAAAAAGGCACAGGCTCCGGTTTTGGCTGATAAGAGCCTCATATTAACTCATTTGATGCATGCCGGTGTTGCATGCGGTCTACTCCTTCAATTCATGAAAAGCTCTTGACAGGTCCCGGTATGTATAATACATTGTATTGGAATCAGGTCTGTCACAAGTTTGCTACATGTGTATCTAATGGGCTCACTCAGGACGGATTATTCACATCTCACGGGAGAGCCGACTGCGACCCAGTGCGTGTCCCCTTGACAAGAGTTGTTTAAATGTTAAGTGTGCCACGTGGATAAATGTCATTGTGTGCCTGAGATTATGACTGAGACAGTGTTAGGAGCGTGCCACACCATGTCGCATTACGTCCTGATGCTGCCCAAGTGAGCCATCCAAAATATGACATACTGGCCCCATGTAACTAAATAATGGTGCTATGATGTCAGGTTGCAGCATTTATTTGGCACCAGCGCAGCCAATATGCACCTTCTGGAAGCGAGAATACTAGGTGCATGATATTGTCAAAACCTGTGGTGCCTGTGCCCTTCCGCACCCATGTGTAAAGTGCAGAATCAAACATTGTGTGGTAAAAGGCACTTACATGCACAGAGGCCATCAGTGGTGGAAATGCTGGAAAAAGGTATGCGGAAAAGTTCATTATAAGATGGCCGTTGCAGTAAAGGAGAATCCAGAAAGGCCGGTATCGCAAGACAACCTACGCGGATAAAAAGACATTTAAATCATCTATGAGATGCCAGCAAGCATCTACTATTGTGGATTTGGAGTTTGGATTTGTGGCGGTGCGTGGCATGAGAGAAGTTTAGCCTTCGGCCACAGCAGGTCTATGTGCACATTGGAGTGTTCAGGGTTCTCGGCGCTTACAGCAACAACAGCTAAGTTGGGTGTTGTTTCTTTTTTAATCAATAGCGCGTGTCGCACCAGATTGAAGGTTCCTGTTTGGGGTCAATTGAGTTTTGTCTCTAATTGCACTGGGTGCAATTTGGATTTGCGAGAAGTGTGTGGCTCAGTTGGTGCGGTACTCTTTATTTGCTTATATTAGTCTTCCCGAGTTGCTTGCTAGGAACAATCTCCTCTAGATTGGTGTGCAAGCACTCTTACCCCTCGAAAGAGAGTGAATCAATCAGAACATACTTCGGTACTTTGGAATGTGCTATGTCCTGGATGATTGAGTGGAACAATTAATGTGTTAATAAAGGTTTCAGGATATGCTTGCATTCTTTACTGTATTCTGCTTTGGGAAATTATTTCTGCAAATTTGTGTGAGGAAACATACAATCATATATACAATGTGAAGAACAATGATGAGTTATATCATGCAGTAGAGTGAAATTTAAACTGTGAATTACAAGTGAACATATGCCAAGTGTATTTTACTTTATATGAATTTTGGGAACCTCTACCAAGAAATGCAGTTAATATTTGAGGCCCATTGATCTATTCTGCTTGACTGAAAGTGTCACTATAGCCAAAGTGAAGTTGTATAATTTTAAAGTCTGCTTATTTGTGTGTGGATGTCTTTTGTTTTTCAGATCTCCTTTCTTGGCATACCTACCCTAATTCCCTTCCCCTTGTCTAGCCACTCTAGTGCTCCGTGGATAGTATATATATATATATATGTATATATATATATATATATATATATATATATATATAATATTCATTGAAAAAACAGAGGTTTCAGGGACGTTATAGTTAGGAATTTGCAATTTAAATAACCTTAGAAATTAACTGAAAAAAACACAGGTTTCAGGGACGTTCTAGTTAGGCTGACGTTTCACTCGTACAAAACCAGAAAAATTCAGCCGCAGCTAACTATAACTCGTGCCCCCGCAATGCACTGCTGATGACGTCACATATTACATCACTCATGACATGGTCAGTGACATCACTGATGACATCTCAAATGATATCACTGATGACATCACTGATGACATAAACCAGTGACTAAGTGTTTCTAAAAAGTTTATATATACGCCAAGGTGTATTGAAGAATGAGTGGGTGTATGAGTGTCTGTATGGATGATTTAGCGGGTGCGTGACTGACTGTATAAGTGAGTGATTAAACATGTTTTAGTGAATGTATTGGTAAGTGACTAATCTGTGTGAATGTGTGTATCAGTTTGTCAGTTGGTGTGTAAGTGGCTGCATGGGTTGGTGAGTAGATACATGAGTGTCTATATGGGTTATTGATTAGTTATCTGAGTACTTGTATGGGTGCCTGAGCGTCTGGGTGGGTGAGGGGGTGAGGGGGTGTGTGACTCCCTGCATGGATGTGTGAGTGGGTGAATCCCTGTGTGTATGGGTTCATGAGTGCATCTGTGAGGGACTGTATGGGCGAGTGAGTGTGTGTATGGCTGTGACAGTGAGTGAATGGATGTCTCAGTGTTATATGGGTGAGTAACTGCATATGTGAAAGGCAGTATATGTGAGTGTTGGAGAATAAATGTGACTGTATGTGTGAGCGGGTGATTGTGAGAGTGGCTGTATGGGTGAGTGCGTGCTTGTGTCAGTGACTGTATGGAGAGTAAGTATTTGTTAGTATCTGTATAAGTAGTGAGTGTGTGTGTGTTTCTGTATGAGTGAGTAAGTGGCTGTGTGATTGAGGGTTTGGGTGAGTGAGTAGGTGTTTGAGTAGCTCTATGGGTGACTGACGGTATATGAGTGGGTGTATGAGTGGATATCTCAGTGGCTATATTGGGGAACGACTGGCTGTATGAGTGCCTGTATGGGTGAGTGAGTGGATTTGTATGTAGACCTATGAATCAGTGAGTGGATATGTACGTACTGGTATTGGTGTGTCAATGATTTCAAGAATGGTAGTCTGAAATTTGGAGTGGGTGAATGATAGGTTATATTGGGGTGTGAGTGGGTGCATCAGAGATTATGTGGATGATGTCATCAGTGATGTCATCTGAGATGTCATCAGTGATGTCACTGACCATGTCATGAGCGATGTAATATGTGACGTCATCAGCAGTGCATTGCGGGGGCGCGAGTTATAGTGAGCTCAGCTAACTATAACGGCTGAATTTCTCTGGTTTTGTACGAGTGAAATGTCAGCCTAACTATAACGTCCCTGAAACCTGTGTTGTTTTCAGTGAATTTCTAAGGTTTTTTAAAATGCAAATTCCTAACTATAACTTCCCTGAAACCTCTGTTTTTTTCAAATAATTTCTAAAGTTTTTAAATGCTAATTACTACCTATAACGTCCCTGAAACCTTTGGTTTTTTCAGTGAATTTCTAAGGTTTTTTAAATGCTATTTTCCAACCATGCCTTCATAGGTAAGACATGCAGAAAGAGGAAGAAAGTAGCAGAAAGAAGCAAGAGAAGTGCAGAAAGAGACAAGAGAGGTGCAGAAAGAGGAAGAAAGGTGCATAAAGAAGCAAGAGAAGTATAGAAAGAAGCAACAGAGGTGCAGAAAGAGGCCTACTTCGACTGTACCTTTCCACAGACTCATACAAAGTAGCCTAATCACTAATCCTTCTCCCAAGATGTCTTAAACCTCACTTTTCTCTTGAAGGTTCACTATTCATCGACTGGTCAGAATGTTAGGCGTACCAAATGTAAAACAGCAATCCTAACCATATCACTGTTGTAAGTCTCACCAAATTTGTGAAGGTATGCATGCGTGTGTCTGTGCTTTTACCTAGTGACATCTTACATAAAAATAAACATACAAATACTTGAATGCCTGTGCTTCAAACAGCATACTCTGTAAATTTGTGTACAAAAAGGTGTTTGTACTTATTTCTGCTCATAATACAGGGCACATGGGTATTCAATAGTATATTTGAGGGGCTCTATAACACCTACATACGTAAGACATGTCTGCCTGTGCAACCGAATGAAAGAGCAGAACTGAGAGGTTTGACCACCTATAGGAGAAGCTACCCGCTTTTTAAGCTACCATCTTCAGATGCATAACACATTACATGTACAAGTAGACATATACCTCAGTCACGAGAGCACACAGACCTTTAAACTTGACAGCTTGCACTTCCCATTTGAGTACAGAAAGAGGCAAGAGAAGTGCAGAAAGAGACAACAGAGGTGTAGAAAGAGGGAAGAGGGGTGCAGAAAGAGGCAAGAGGGGTGCCGAAAGAAGCAACAGAAGTGCAGAAAGAAGCAATAAAGGTGCAGAAAGAGGCAAGAGAGGTGCAGAAAGAAGCAAGAGAGGTGCAGAAAGAGAGAAGAGGTGTGCAGAAAGAGGCAAGAGACGTGCAGAAAGAGGCAAGAGGGGTGCGGAAAGAAGGAAGAGGGCTGCAGGAAGAGGCAAGAGGGATGCAGAAAGAAGCAAGAAAGGTGCAGAAAGAAGCAAGAAAAGTATAGAAAGAAGGAACAGAGATGCAGAAAGAGGCAAGAGAGGTGCAGTAAGAGGCAAGAGGGGTGCACCCAAGAGGTAAGAGGGGTACAGACAGAAGCAAGAAAAGTACAGAAAGAAGCAAGAGAAGTGCAGAAAGAACCAACAGAGGTGCAGAAAGAGGCAAGAGGGTGCAGAAAGAGGCAAGAGAAGTGTAGAAAGGAGCAACAGAGATGCAGAAAGTGGCAGGAGAACTGTAGAAAGAGGCAAGAGGTGCATCCAGAAAGAGGCAAGAGAGGAGAAGAAAGAGGGAAAAGGGGTGCAGAAAGAGGTGAGAGAGGCGAAGAAAGAGGCAAGAGAGGTGTGGCAAGAGGGAAGAGGGGTACAGAAAGAGGCAAGAGAAGTGCAGAAAGGGGGAACAGAGGTGCAGAAAGAGGCAAGAGAGGTGCAGAAGGAGGCAAGAGGGGTGCAGAATGAGTCAAGAGGGGTGCAGAAAGAAGCAAAAGAGGTGCAGAAAGAAGCAAGAGAAGTGCAGAAAGAAGCAACAGAGGTGCAGAAAGAGGCAGGAGGGGTGCAGAGAGAAGCAAGAGAAGTGCAGAAAGAAGCAACAGAGTGCAGAAAGAAGCAACAGAGGTGCAGAAAGATGCAAGAGAAGTGCGGAAAGAGGCAAAAGAGATGCAGAAAGAGGGAAGAGGGGTGCAGAAAGAAGCAAGAGAGGTGCAGAAAGAAGCAAGAGAACTGCAGAAAGTGGAAGAAAGGTGCAGAAAGAGGAAGAAAGGTGCAGAAAGAAGCAAGAGAAGTGCAGAAAGAAGAGAAGTACAGAAAGAGGCAAGAAAGGCGCAGAAAGAAGCAAGAGCGGTTTGCGCACCATTAGTACCAATTTAACACCCACATTTAGCAATAAGTAACAAGTGACCATTCCAGCTTTGCGAGGGGCCTTCCACCACGCTGTAATACATGTTGCTGCATTTTTGGTAACGTTTGAGCCGTTTGAACTAGAAACAAGGTTTTTTTTGGTCAAATCTACAGATTATGCGGCAGATGATGGATTATGTGGCAAATGCAGAAAATGTATAATTATGCGAAAATCGTCGAGGCCAAACAGTCGCATAATTCCAGTGGCCCTGCTCATACCTCTAACTAGGTCCAAAAGTGCTCCTCTGTGGTTGCTTCTTTTTTTGTGTCTCATTGAGTTTATAGTTTAGCTTCTATGGAAACGAGGAAGACTAAACCTGGAGTTACCACTCCACAACACATGCTACCACACCACATAATTACTCTCCATAACACATAATCCCACTCCACATAATTCCTATAAACTAAATACCACATACTTTCTATCCACATAATGTCTCTGCAAAACATACCAGATAATTTCACTACACACAACGTTGATCCAATCCACTCCAAAAAACATTAGTAAAAAACGTTTACATTTACAATGCCAATAGCTCTAACTCTCGCAAATGCGAGACCTATTGCATTGCAAATACTTGTTTAACTAGTAGTCGCGTTTGCAGAGTGGTGGAGAAAGGGGGCTGGGCCTTCAACAAGCGCTCAGGAATTCCGCTGCGTAGGACTTACAGGAGGTACCAGGAGGGCTTCTTGGCTCCCAAAGTCCCTCAGGAGTAAAGTGGACTTCATCCCCCAACCAGTAGTGTGCCAGGAGGCGCATTTGCAGAGTAGTGGAGAAAGGGGGGCGTTGCCTCCAAACACCTCTTAGCAATCCCACAGTTTAGGACTTACTGGAGGTAACAGGATTGGGTAGTTGGCCCCCAAGGACGTCCTTGTGGGCCAACTACCCCTCCTATTGCCTTCAGTAAGTCCCACACAGCAGGATTTCTGAGTTCTGATAGCAGGCCACGACCCCTTTGCCCACCACTCTGCAAACGCGCTTCCTGGCGCACTCTTGGTTGAGGGTTGAAGTCCCCTTTGCTGCTGGGGGTCCTTAGAAACTAGTTCCTAACTATAACTACCTACAGGCGACCGCCAGTAGGATATATATCTATATATATATATATACATATATATATATATATATATATATATATATATATATATATATATATATATATATATATTTCCAAACAAAGAAACCCCGCATCCGGGGATAAAACAAGCCCACCAGCCGGTAAGTAGCATCACATCTTTTTTTAATAGGCAGAAGGTTTGTTGCATAACGCGTATTGACACTCCTGTGTCTTAATCATATGCACCATGTGATGTGGTCAGTTGGTTACCTTTTAAATCCATAGTTATAGGCACTGAAGATGGACTACACATGACTTGTCAGCGCATATTCAATTTTAGTTTTGCTATAGTAGTCAAAATTCGGGAACTTTGGTCCATAGTAGCATTGTTTAGATCATGTATTCATGTCCATTAATTGGCATCTCAGATGTTATTTCATTATTTTTATGTTCGTTTAAATTGCTTGTCTTCGGCCAAGGTGTCTATTGCCTTTTGTTGAGCTATGGTAAAGTTGTATTCTCCCGAATATCTTTGATATGTTAGTTTTCTCAGTTCCATGGTCATGGTCTCCTGGAATAAATCAATGGCATCATGGGGGTGTGTTGGGATTTGTTCAACTTTTGGGATTAAAGCCACTGATAGAAGTGGTGTCAATGATGAAGCCAATCTCTGTAAGAATATCCCTAATGGCTTTGTCATTGTCCCCACCATGTTCAAGGTTCTCCCAGAATTCATACTCATACGCCAGGGAACCCTGCGAGTATCTCGTGGTCTGTTGGTAACTGTTCCCTCTGTTGGTGTCTAGTCCATAGTATGGATACCAACTGGGTGATATTATCAATGCAGAAATTGTCAACCTGTGTCTGTTGTAAGAGTGCTCTCCTTGTTGGGCAATTTGCCCATTTTATGTAACTTCATGAGTTTTAGTTTGCGACAGAACAGGAAGATATCAATTCTGCATTGTGTGTAACTGAAATCAGCTATGGGGCAGAATGTGAAACCCAGTTCCAACACACTTCTCTCTTCATCAGTAAGAATCCTATTAGATAAGTTAATGATGGTTAACTCACCGCTTTGTATACCTGGTTTTTCGTTTGGATTTTCACCATGGTCTTTATCCGGGGGCCACCTCCTCCTCCTCCTGCTTTCCTCGACCACTGCCGGCACCTCTTACGGTCCTGCCGCGGCCTCTTAGTTTGTCCCGTCTTTGCGGCTCTAGATTCTGTTTGAGAAGTTTGAACTCCTCTAAAAAACATAGTTGGAGTAGGGATGCTGCCTGCTGAAGGGCCTGGTGCATTGTCCGTTAGAGAATTTACATCAGAGCCAGACGCTGCTGAAGACAATTCTTGGTGTGTCTCAGTCGGTGTTGTTCTTAGTTGTCGGCATGGTATATCAAATCTTCTGGTGAATGACAGGATACGACCCTCAGTGTAATCTTTCTTGCCTCTAAGGAATTTCCTCCTTTTCTTGTTTTAAATTTCATCCTCATAACAGCTTGAGCCTTTACCCAAGTGTAATCAGAAATTCATTTATGTGTGTCTCTTTCTTGTGTGGTTTGATTTCTGCTTTCAGTGCAGCAAGTTCAACTCTTGTGGTCTCGAGATTAATCCTGGCCACTTTACTAGGATCTCAAGCTTGCCCTTGCATGTCTTCGCCATGTAATGGGCCCATTCTTTAAGGAGGTCAGGGTCCAGCTTCTCATATGTGGGTATGACTGTGACTCATAGGCCTCTGGGTACTCTGTCAACCTCAATATAGTTTTACAAGGAAGAGGCTTCCTGCTATTTATTGATTTCTCTTTTGGATTTCTCTTGTAGTATAGGTTTCTGCTTTATGGTTTTTCTACCCCGTTTGGGTCATATTGTCCTGCTCGAGAGGTATCCTCACCTCACTATTTTCATCGAAGAGCATTTGTGCCTCTTTAGATCTTGTCTTGTCGACCTCATTCATACTTATGAGTACGAGCGGTTGGTTGTGAGCACAAGAATATACATGCACCTTATGGGGGAGTCAAATTCAATTGTCTTCACAGCGTTTGCAGCATGCGGGCAATTAGTGATGTCAATAATTACAGCGCCATACAAACAAACCGCTGCTTTCAAGAATTAGTCGCATTTCAGGACACCCTTCGGTGCCGTTCGATGCAGTGCTTACACTTACTGGCAACGCGAGTGTTGTTAGATGCAGCCGCTCGCACCTGATGCTTGATATCGGAGAGGCTGTGTGAGGCGATGGCAACTGGCTTGTTCATGAATCCTTCGAAGAAGCCTGCAAATTACTGGTCAGAGCCACAGGATTGTGCTTATGCCAGAAGGCAGGCTGTGGCACCCATGCCAATTGTTGAATTATGAAGAAAAATAGTCAGAGGCACTTGTTGCAGGGATTCTGCACATACACAGAACTATGCGCAGGATTATGGGACCTCGTTGTATAGGGGCTAAGCCTTCCTACCTCCTTAGTGCCCACGAGCACAGGACCAACTGGTTATAGTGTCTCACTCGCTCTCCTACTCACAAACGGAGAAACCAATAATTAGACAACCCAGAACACAACACTCCCGTATCTCTCAGGAATCGTGGTAACAAGACACACTTTTTCACTCACACTCTTGTACTTGTCCACAATAAGATCTGACAGAGACACGAAGATAGTTTAAAATATTTATTTTAACTAATGTGCTCTAAAATTCAGTATAAGTGCCACAACCAGCAGCAAAATGCATAATATCAATACAGTTAGCATTGCAGCAAGGCCATATATCATAAAGGGAGATGTCATTTTATAAAGACAGTGGATAAAGGACTATAAGGTCTAACCACCCTCCCCTTGGTAAGCAGAAGTATTATTATATAATAGAAGATCTCTGGGCTTTGACAGCAGACCCCATACCTCAGGCCATAGATCGTATTTCTACATCACAGGTGCGTGTTGCTCTTCTCCCTGGAAAGGTCCCTCTCCAAGTGTGTTCCACCTAAACGTGTATCCCCATAATATCAAGCGTCCAGCAAGAACAGTTGCCTTGGTATGTTTTGTCTAAGTGCTAGGGCCTGACCAGAACAGAATAACAAGAGTCAGTGTTTATCAACCTTGTTCACAATGTTCAGACTAAACTCCAGGAACAGGCAGAGAACGAGCACAGCAGAGAGTTCTCATGTGAAAGGCATAAACAGAGCTTTGTAAAAATAAAGACATGTAGTGTCGTGCGCAAAAGCAGCATCATGGCTACCGGGCTCATGCTAACTTAAAGATGTCGACAATGACTCTAGCAACCACGTGACACACTCCTTACAGTGTTAATAACGAGTTCATTACGATGTCAGGGACAAAGCATTTTGGCTTTGCAGCTTTTCTCAAGTGCGGGCTAAATCGCCTTTAGATAATGTATAGTGCATGTATAGTGCAACCAATCGCAACATAAAGAACATAGTGAACACACTATGTTTTAACGAACCACCAGGTGACATCAAAGTGAAGTAAAATACAAATACATTCATTCTGTGCTCTTTACAATAATGTACAATGAAACCAAACTAGAAAACAAATAATAAATTGTACAAAACCGCTCAATCATCTCAAATTAACTCATTTGATGCATGTTTGCGTAGGTGCCGCCTATTCCGTCAATTCATGAAAAGCACTTGACAGGTCCTTTTATGTTTAATACATTGTACGGGGATCAGGTCTGCCACAAGTTTGCTACATGTGTATCTAATGGGCTCACTCGGGACCGAGGGTTTGCGTCTCATGGGAGAGCTGATTGTGACCCAGGGCATGTATACTTGCCAATAATTTCTTGTAATGTTAAGCGTGCCACGTGGATAAACGTTAATGTGTGCCTGAGATTGTGATTGGCACAATGTGATGAGCATGCCACAACATGCTGCATTATGTCTGGATGCCGCCCAAGTGGGCCATCCAAAATACGGTATACTGGCCTCATGTGACCAAAATATGAGTGCAATAATGCCTGGTCATGGCATTCATGTGGCAACAGTGCAGCCGGTGTACCTTTTCCGGAAGCGAGAAAACTAGGTGCATTACATGGCATATTTTAATGAGCGTGCCACAACATGTCACATTGAAAACAGATGCTGCCATAGTGGGCCATTCAAGATACGGCATACTCACCCCATGTAACTAAAATAAGAGTGCAATGATGCCTGGTCGTGGCGTACATGTGGCAATAGCGTAGCTTGCATGTCCCATCTGGAAGAAAGAAAACTGGGTTCATGATATGGCATCCATGGTTTTCATTGGTGCGTAAAAAACAATATCATGGGATTGTAATGGAGCCCTATTGGGCACATGTGATTACACATTAGATCTCCATATCTATGTATATGTGAACACATACAGCAGTGATTAGGAAAATTATACAAAAAAATAAGGAAAAGGTAAGGAGTAAGAGAAGTGTGAGACCACTGATGTAATTTGATCAGATATATCTTTTTCAGAGAACGTTCTAAACATCGCAACACTAAGGATGAGACAACTACTGTCATAAGCCACCTACCTGGATCCTAGATGATTCCAATGGGGCAGCGACGCTAGTTCCAGAATCCTCCCTAGACTTGCCCTCGGTTTACAGGAGGAGACACTGCTCCGGTGGCAAATCCCTGGGTAAGAGGGTTCGGATGGAGAGAGCATGTAGAGTCAAAGATGCTGTGGCTCGTCTACTCAACAGCAACACTGCAGCAGGCATTCAGACCAGTCTGATGAATGGCACCGGCAGATATGGTACCTATAAACAAACAAATAATAAGGCTTTATTCTAGTATTAACTCACTCTCTTAAGGTATCACCTCACGAAAGCTTTTCAAATCTCAACCAACCTTTAGTTTCGTTGTTGTTTTGTTTTCAGTTAGATTGTCCGGAGAGGCTCCTTTATCGAAGGTTTCGAAACTGTAGTGAGTATGATTTCAGCATCAAACCCACAAGCAAATTTGGACGGGGTTAGCTTCACCCAAGCAAGTCTGTTAATGAGTCTCTCCTTTTCTTCTTTTCTTTTTTCCATCCAGGTACGAGACTAATGCAGAACGTTCTTTGTGGTGAAGTCGAAGCGGTAGGATCAAGAGAACTTGCAAGACAGAGTCCTGGAAGCCGTGAAACAGGTAAGTGGCAGGCGAAGAGGCTAAGCAAAGGGGAGGAGTGTGAATGGTCTTTAAATAAGACTGCTTTATAATGTTCATAAAGGTCACATTCTAATTGCTTATAGCAAGGAACAGGTGCAGATGATTAATTTGATGAGGCTGTCTTCTAGAAGGTGTTTTAGAATGTTCACAAAGGTCGCGTTCTTATTGCTTATAGCAAGGAACAGGTACAGGGGATTTATTTGATGAGGGCTGTCTTCCGGAAGGTTCACGTTGAAGTCATCTATGCCGGTTGCTTGATGCTTATTCTGGTGGATATTCTGTATGTTTCCATGGCGCCTGAAACCTTACCTTGCATATGCATGGTAAAACATTTGTAAAAGCTATTAAGCCTTTTCAAACAAACCAGGGAACACCAGCTGCTGCTAGCTATTACCAACAGCATGTAATATGGTCAAATGTCAGGGTACAAGCCGTTTGTTCATTCATAAGTGTGGGGAGGAATGATATGAGTCATGCCGGTATATTGTGATAGTCGAGAGGTGACCTGTAGAAGGAATCCTGACAACTAGGTTCATTACTACCTATAGCAAGAAATCATATAAAATAAGGAACATCATTTAACAGCAATTTTTCAATCCCTGTTCATTCTTTAGCCCAATCATGAAAATTAAAATTAATTCAAGATCCACATCTCTAGGTTCGTGTCCTTCAATGGGCACTGGCCCATTATTTTGAATTTTGATTTTTGAATTTGATAAATTTGATTTTTGGTCCGACTAATTATGGAATAATCAGCACAGTACATACAGCAAGACTTTGTTCACTACCTCTCTTCGAGTTGGTACTTGGAGTTGACGTACCAATTGGATTCTTGGGCTGAAAGTATATGGGGCACTTGCTCAATGATGTAGTATAGAACCTGCTGACTTGCGATTTGTAGGAGATTCCCCATTGGGGATTTCAAGGTGTGTACCCAATATCATGGATTTCCTTTGAGCAGTGGAACAGGGAATATTTGTATGATAATCTGAAATATGATGATATTTATAAATAATTTTCTATTATGTTTTTTTATTCTTGTTACCTGAGAATTTATTCACTGAATTTTTCTTCATTTTTCACTTTGCACCATTGTATAACGTTATGGTGATACTAGGATCTCTCCCGATTTAGACGGATATTGTAAAACAATTGCGTTATTATCAATCCTAAATGCCAATGTCTAAATCCAATGAATTATTTCTTTTGATTGTGTTAATGATTGGCTCATGTGATGAACTTTCAATGACAAGTCACCTATTGGCATACTTGGATTGACCTTAAATTATGCTAAGTACACGTCTGATGGATCACATTCTTGTAAAAAAATGTTTTACTTTCAAATTAGTTGCCAACTATTATTGTGTTGTTATTGAGAAGATAATAATCGATTTATAATCAGGTACCAGTATGTTGTTCTTAAGCACAGAGATAATCGAAAAACAATCGCTACACAATGATGTTTCAGTATGTCTATCAGCAATGTGTCTATTTTTATGGGGAGTTGAGCACATTCATGTAACTTGACAAAGGCGTTGGTGAAGCCGAAACATGTTGTTAACTCATCCACAAATAAATCGGTGTGTTCATTCGGTGTGCCGCTTCTTTTCCTTGCCTCATTGGATCTGTAGAATTGGATCAATTTGTGAATTTCTGACAGAGCCCACGAGCCATCGCAGGCACCGGCACCACCAGGCTGATTAACAGTGGGATCGTCGCATGTTTGGTGAAAGCACAAGTAAAATATATACACATTTATATATATGTTTTATATGGCTTCTATAGGAAGACTTTATCGTGAACAACTAGATCAAAATCTGGTTATTCACTGCAGTGACATCAAACAGTGGGTAAAGGTGTTACCCACTGTTATGACATCACAAGGGGAAGCATTTGCTCCCCTTTTGTACTAATGCTAATGCATCCGCCAAATTAGCGTTTTAATCCCGCCCTGGATGGGCATTGATTTGCCATGTTAGGTACATACTCGTAAATGCAACATTCATTGTAGCCGGAAAAGTATTCTTTATAATTTTGCGCTTGTGCACCTGTATACTCGCACTCAATCACGCCCTGAATGAGCTAACCTGTATTATCCTTCGCTATATATCAATGCTCCTTCAATTCTTTTTAACAAGTCGTCCCTCCCATCCTGCAATTCATAACCCTAATACAGCGGATGCATTTGCATGGATTTTTCCTTTTGGGTCATACACCAGAATGAAGGCATCTAAGCTGATTTCATAAACTGGGCGAAAGTTAGTAAAAAGTAATAACTCACTATTATAATGAATTATGCGCTTTGAAGTAATTATAAAAGGCTGCACGTATGATGAATTAATACGCTGCGCAGCGATATACTAAGAATTGCTACATTCTAAGATGGCACCTGTAAAAACTTGAGACTGCGATTGTCCATCTTCACTTTTAATTAAATGAACTGAATACAAATGTGGCTGTAGAAACGGCGCTCGTTGACACTGACGAAGGCTTACGCCGAAACGCGTTGGTTTGGAATAATTTGTGTGCGCGAATAAATCCATAATCAAGGATTTACCCAACGTGAGTGCTGGTCCTTTTCTTTGGGAGTGAGAGCGTGAGCATTAAGCGGCTCTGCCGCCGCAAGACCGGAGCACCCGCAAAAAGAGTGCGGGGACCAGTGGCGGCTCGCATAGGGAGTGCTGCGGGGCAGTGAGGCGGGGCGGGGGAGGGGCAGGGAGTGTGGGTAGTAAACTTGGACATACAATGGAACGGAGGAACGTAATAATTACTTTCCTCCGTTCTGTCGTATGTCTGAATTTACAGTATATGTAGTCATTTGTGTCTGTGGTTTGCGCTACATAGGCAGCACCATTTTCCCAGTGAAAAAGCGTATTTTAGAGCATTTGTGCGCAGTGAGGAACAGAGATCTGACGTATACAGTTGCAAAACACTGTTACCTTGCTCACAGCGAAATCACTGACATCAGCTCTAAAATGTCTTATTTTGGGATTGACAGGGTTGCAGCGCACCCACGAGGAGGAGACCGTGAACGCAATTTGCGACGCTTGGAATCTGAGTACATTGTTCGGCTCCAGAGCAAGGTTCCGGGAGGCCTCAATCGTGAGGAAGACCTTCATGTCCACTTAGGATAGAGACGATATCATATACTTGTGGTGCCCTTCCATGATTGTGGACACTGTATATATTGTTCTCTCCACTTGGACTTCTACCTCTTTACCTTTTCTCCACGAGTACCGAGTGGTCTCTCCTTTCCATCTCTTGGTCTTTCATTACACATACTGCCTCTACCTTAAACCATATTGTCCTGTCCTATCTTTCATCTCGAGCATATGCATTTGCATCTCTACTCTGTCGCCATCATGTTTTCTAAGATTTTAAATGGCTGTCCAAGGTTCTCAAGCGGCTGCTTGGACTAACTGTGACCAGCTCCACGGATTTTACACATATCACTTGGGTGAACTCACTGTTATGCATCTTATTCACAACACTTTCCTTTTATAAATCTTTTTTGAAATTTGTTTTATTCTCTTTTCTTTTTCTTTCTTTTTTCCATAATTGATAGGGGGATGCAGTATACCTGAGGGCCATTAGCATTTATTATCAACAGGTCCGATTATAGACTATGCCACTTGGCATGATCGGACATCTCAATATTGGTATACCAGGCCACAACAGAGGGATATGCATTCTGTGACACCCTCCACCTTTGCACCTTCCTCCCATCTTTAAGTGCGCTGTGAAGATGCTTGTTTTTTTTTCCCAAAACTTTATTGTTCATATTTTATGACAAAGTGTTATATAACTGACATTAATAGTTTGCCTATTCTGACATTTTTATAAATGCTCTTTGGAATTACCTAGCATAGCGCACATGTAATATGAGTACAAAAGGAAAAAAAGAAAAAGAAAATGTGAAAAAATGTAAAAATGTGACTTGAGTCTCTCTTCACTTTTAGATTGACTCCAACATTGATGTTTATAGTCTTTTCTTGGTGTTTACACATTTTGTTGTCAATATGCACTTAAATGTGATCACTTCCGGGTTGACTTTGATGAAGGCCGCGAGGCTGAAACGCGTCAGTCATTAATAAATTTCATTTTCTGGTTAAAGCTATCCTGAGTGCGACTTTTGCCTTGTAGACAACTATAAGGAATTTGCCAATATATATATGTGTGAGTATATATATATGTGTATATGTATATATATATATTCACTGAAAAAACCATAGGTTTCAGGGACGTTATAGTTACAAATTATCATGTTAAAAACCTTTGAAATTCACTGAAAAAACCATAGGTTTCAGGGACGTTATAGTTACTTGCACATTTCACTCGTACAAAACCATAGAAATTCGGCCGTTATAGTTAGTTGAGCTAACTATAACTCACGCCCCACAATGCACTGCTGATGACGTCACATATTACATCATTCATGACATGGTCAGTGACATCACTGATGACATCACTGATGACATCTCAAATGACATCACTGATGACATCACTGATGACATCATCCACGTGAAAATCTGATGCACCTCCTCATACCTTAATAAAACATTTGATACACCCATTCTAAAATACAGACTACCATTTTCGAAACAATACAGACAACAATACCAGTTACTACATACGCACGCACTGATTCCTAGGTCTACACACACATCCACTCATTCACCCATAAAGTCACTCATACATGCAGTGACTCATCAATACAACACTATTATAGGCACTCATACACCTATACAAACACTCACACACCGTCACTCATCCAGAGTTACTCACACATCTAGTCAGTCATGCAAAGAATCAATCACACTTCTATTTACTCAGCTATACAGTTATAAACACACAACCTCACTTATTCATAGTGATATTAACATATACTTACTCTCTTATACAATCACTGATACAAGTACACACTCATCCATACAGCACTCTCACAATCACTGACTCTCACGTATAGTCATTTATATACTCCAACTCTCTCATGCACTGCGTTTTACATATGTAGTTACTTGGACATGTAGCACTGAGATATCCATTCACTCACCAACACACCCATACACACACTCACCCACCCATACAGCTGTTTCCACATGCACTCTTGAACCCATACACCCAGTGAATAAATAACTCACACATCTATGCACAAAGTCACACACCTCCCACCCACTCACACACACACTCAGGCACCCATACAAATACTCAGGCAACCAATCAATAACCCATATAGACACTCTTGTAGCTACTCATCAACCAATGCAGCAGCTTACACAGCAATAGACTAACCCATGAATTCAGTAAGAGACATTTAATCACTCACTTATACAGTCAGTCACACACCTACTAAATCCTCCATCCACACACTTATACAGCCACTCATTCTACAATATACCTTGGCCAATATATTTATAAAACATATTTAAACTTTACAGAAACACACAGTCACTGGATGATGTCATCAGTGATGTCATCAGTGATGTCATTTGAGATGTAATCAGTGATGCAATCAGTGATGTCACTGACCATGTCATGAATGATGTAATATGTGACGTCATCAGCAGTGCATTGTGGGGCGTGAGTTATAGTTAGCTCAACTAACTATAACAGCCAAATTTCTATGGTTTTGTACGAGTGAAATGTGCAAGTAACTATAACGTCCCTGAAACCTATGGTTTTTTCAGTGAATTTCAAAGGTTTTTAACATGATAATTTGTAACTATAACGTCCCTGAAACCTATGGTTTTTTCAGTGAATTTCTAAGGTTTTTAAATGCTAATTTCTAATTATAATGTTCATTAAACCTATCTGCTGTGCGATCCAAAAACAAGCTGGTGCTTGTAGTGTTATGGACAGTGGACACAACCATGTTACCTCAGGCAGTGGGGAAGATCTCGGTCATGAACCTGTGTCGTCGCCCCTGTAAGCGGAAGCGCAGTGGGCTGGTCCAACGTACGCCACTCCAGCGTAGAAGTGTGAATAAATAGGCTGGGGTTTTGGGCGTGGTTCACTTGTGTGAAAGCCAACGCGTCTGCCAGAGCGGCGACCCTCACCCTGCCACGTGGCTGCCACCATGACTGCGGGCCTCCTCGACACAAGCCCCCTGCAAACACAGCGGCACAGCACTGCACAGTTATGTCTGTACAGACTACTGCCTTCGATCTACACTGCGGACAGCAGGGCTCACAATTCAGATTGAGTCGCGATTCCAGATGATGGAGTCCAGTAGGCATGACACATTGCTCCCAGTGCGGCCCGCCCGGACCACGCATCATCGCAGGCTGCGTACACGCTGAGCGCCAGAGGTACCACTAACTCAGTGCACCACAAGTAAACGCCACGTGGCCTTATTAAGGCAGAATTCATTAAACAAAAGACATTGCTACCAGTGCGGCCCACACGGACCACGCATCATTCGCAGGATGCGCACACGCTGAGTGCTTCAGGTGCCACTAGCTCACTGCACCATAAGTCATCGCCACGTACCCTTAAACCTACATAATATCCTTTTAGTATCCTTGCTTCAAGAACTTTTTTGATATCAATTATAGCTTTAGTACAATGACCAAATTCATCTTGCAAGTCCAAAGGAACACTGAATGGCAGTCTACACTGCGGACAGCAGAGCTCACAATTTGAATTCAGTCTTGATTTATTAATTGCAGACAGAATTGTACTCTATGTCGTTGAATTTTCTCAAGAGGAAGTGACAAAAAGCTTTCCTCGATGTCTGTGCTGACTACTGCCTTCGATCAACACTGTGGACAGCAGGGCTCACAATTCAGATGGAGTTGCGATTGCAGATGACGCAGTCCAGTACGCAACAGACATTGCTACCAGTGCGGCCCTCCCAGACCACGCATCATCGCTAGCTGTGCACACGCGGAATGCTTCTGATGCTCCTACCTCAGTCCACCACAACTGATGGACCCTTTATGACAGAATATTTTGTGTATGATTTCAGATCTGGTGCCCCTAACTTAGTGTAGCACAAGTCATGGACCCTTTATGATTGAATCTCTGTGTGTGATCTGATGATTACTGTTGTACTTGTTACCAGAGCCAACCATTCCCGGAGGGCTGAGCTTACACTCACCAAACACGCATCCAGCACAGACGTCACTGGACATGTGACCCTGGCAATAAAAAGGAGTCGAGTGCACGTGCTCGTATCCAGTTCCACTATCTATCTGTGTCCGTGCTGCCCCTGGGCCCTACCACATTACATTGTGCTCTTGACAGCGTATGCAACCAACTTACTTTTGACAGTGGGAGAAAACTTTGGTTATGTAACTTTGTCTCGGTCATTGTACAAGTACGTACGTAGAGACTGGATGATTAGAGTACTGCAAGGAGAGTGTATAGTGAATTTATAAGTGCGTGGGGATTGGCGGAGTGATTGTATAAGTACATATGTTGGCGCACCCTAACTCCGACAACGAGCTTGTCTCTAATTGGCTGCCCTCCATGTCCCAAAAACTGAAATTTGGATTTTGCATGGCCCAGTATTGCTACAGCTGCAATACTCCACTGAATGTGCAATAAACATTCACACCCACACAGATGTGTCATGTCCACCATCTTTCTTGTGTGGAACTATGGATGAATGTAGGGTCAGTGATTCCCCGTACCTTCCATGTTGGCCATGTTCAGGGACTTGGCTCACAGAGTGACACATTGACGCTTGCGACCCGGGTGACGGCAGCACTACAACAAGAACACCGGCATGCCAGTGTTGCAAGATTTTTTAAGCATTCTCCAGCCCAAAGACAACCAAAAAGTAGCCCGAACTAGCCCAATATTGCTACTTTAAGGAAGGAGGGGCAGGGACATCATCAAGCAGGCGGTGAATGGATTGAAATTGATGTTGCAGCAGGCTGCCAAGTAAATATTTGTCTAATAAAGCTCTTTAACATACTAGTTTGCTGGAGCACTGAATATATATTTATAATCTGGCAACTAGCACAAACCTAAATTTTACCGCACAACCGGGAAAAATATAGCCTAATTGTGCGTGATCTAGCCCAATCTGGCAACAGTGCATCAGTTGATTCCTCATACAGCTCACGATGGAGCCACGCCCATAGCTCCGGAGTCATTCTTCACAGCCTCACGCAGAACTGGCATACGCCAGGCCAGCCCACTCCGCTTACGCTTACAGGGAAGGACAACAACGCTACATGGCCCAGATTTTCATTGCAGTGATCTGCTGGTCACACCCTAGTTGTCAGTATGCCACAGCCACTCCCTCACGGCTAGTATACACCCACACCACACCCATCCAGCACAGGCGTCACAGGACATGTGACCCTGCGAATAAAAAGACCAGGCGCACGTGCTCGACGCCATTTCAGAGTTGCTCGCACCGGATGCACTGCGGCCGGCACAGGCACACCGGCACGGGACGGTGACTTTCGGTCCACGGAAGTATGGGTACCGTAACTGCTGAGCGGGTGTACAGCCTGTGGTGATGGCCCGTCCCGGCGGTCTGGACAGCTCAAGTTTTGTGTGCCCTGCTGGACCGCAGTGTAGGCCTGAGCCACCAAACAGGGAGTCCTACCACCACGTGCGTGGCTCACTGTTCACTGAGTTAGTGGCACCGCAAGGACTGAGCGGGTGTGCAACCTGCGATGATGATAGGTGCACTAGTATGTCCTCTGGCATGGCAAAATCAAGACGCAGCACCAAATGTGAGACCTGTTGGCCTGCGGAGTGGGACTGCATGATGCGAAGGGTGCCCTGTCCGCGAAAAGGTGAGCAGTGAGGCCTGGGTGCGCAGCGGTGGACAAATACGTCTGGGCGGCGGGAGTGGATACACAAAGGCAGCACAGCGATTTAGGCGTACGCAATCGTATATACTCTCCCATTACTAATTCTGTACTATGTTTAGATGTGGGAGCTTGAGGGCTCCACTAGGTCCCGGCACGTGGTTGGAGACACAGCACTCACTGTCCCTCTTCATCTCTTCCTTTCTCTCCTTCACACTCTTTCTCTCTCTCTTCTTCTCTCACTCTTTCTCTCTTTCTCTTTCTCTCACTCTTTCTTTTTTTTTCTCTCTCTCTTCCTGTCACTCCCACTGTTTCTCTCTTTCTCTCTGTCTTCCTCTCACTCCTTCTTTCTTTTTCTCTCTGTCTTCCTCTCACTCTTTCTTTCTCTCTCTATCTCTCTTTCTCTCTCCTTTGATGGACGCATGACGCACAATCTTATCTTGCTTTTTGTCTTGCAGGCCTGCAATGAAGCGTGGCCATCCTGCAATCAACACTCAACCTGAATTGTGAGCTCCGCTCTCTGCGTGTACACAACGGGTGAGGAGGTTTCTTCGGCACGTGGTGGACCCTCTTCGACACACGCCGGTGGTGTAAGGTGAGCAGAGAGGCTTGTTTGCGCAACGGCGGGCAGTCACCTCCGGGCAGTGGGAGTGGATGGGGTGCAGCAGCCTGGGTGCGCAGCGGCACGCAGTCACCTCCGGGCAGTGGGAGTGCATGGGGTGCAGCAGCGGCTGTCATACACCTCTTGGCAGTGGGAGTGGATGGAGTGCAGCAGCCTGGGGGTACAGCAGCGGGTAGACACCTCTGGGCAGTGGAAGTGGATGGGGTACACTAGCCTGGATACACAAAGGCGGGACAGCGATTTAGGCATACGCAGTTGTATGTACTCATCCATTACTGATTCCATTTTTATGTTTCAGATGACTAAGCTTGAGGGCTGCCCTATATCCCGGCACGTGGTTGGAGACACACCGGTGACAGAAAGGTGAGCTGTGAGGATTTTCTCCACAGTGTCAACACTCCCTCTCCCTCTCCATCTCTTCCTTTCTGTCACTCACACTCTTTCTCTCTCTCTCTATCTCTTCCTTTCTCTCTCTCACACTCTTTCTCTCTTTCTCTGTCTCTTCCTCTCTCTCTCATTCTTTCTTTCTCTCTATTCCTCTCTCACTCTTTCTCTCTCTCTCACACTGTTTCTCTCTCTCTTCCTCTCTCTCACACTGTTTCTCTCTTTCTCTCTTCCTTGTAGCTCACTCTTTCTCTGTCTTCCTCTCTCTCACACTTTCTCTCTTCCTCACTCTCACTCTTTCTCTCTTTCTCTCTCTCTCTTCCTTTCTCTCACTCTTTCTCTCTCTCTTCCTCTCTCACTCTTTCTCTCTCTTCCTCTCTCTCACTCTTTCTCTCTCTTCCTCTCTCTCACTGTTTCTCTCTCTCTTCGTCTCTCTCACTCTTTCTCTGTCTTCCTCTCACTCTTTCTTTCTTTTTCTCTCTCTCTTCCTGTCACTCCCACTGTTTCTCTCTTTCTCTCTGTCTTCCTCTCACTCCTTTTTCTTTTTCTCTCTGTCTTCCTCTCACTCTTTCTTTCTCTCTCTCTCTCTCTTTCTCTCTCCTTTGATGGACGAATGACGCACAATCCTATCTTGCTTTTTATCTAACAGGCTGTGATTCACGAATCGACGTCCCCCCACACCACCACAGCTGAACGTGTGTACAAACTGCGATGATGCGTGGCCATCCTGACAACGCCTGACAAAGTTGCTTCAGCACGTGGTGCACCCTCTTACACACACGCCGGTGGCGAAGGTGAGCAGAGATACTTCTTTCCGCAGCAGCGGGCAGTCACCTCTGGGCGGTGGGAGTGGATAGTGTGCAGCAGCCTGGGCGCACAAGAGCGCACAGACACCTCCGAGCAGTGGGAGTGGATGGGCTGCAGCAGCCTGAGTGCGCATTGCCGAAACAGATAATTAGGCGTGTGCAGTTGTATGTACTCTGCAATTACTAATTCTATACTATCTTTCAGATCACTAAACTTAAGGGTGCACTATGTCCCGGCACGTGGTTGGAGACACACCGGAGGCACAAAGGTAAGCTGCGAAGATTTTCTCCAGTGTCAACACTCCATCTCCATCTCTTACTTTCTCTCTGTCACACTTTCTCTCTTTCTCTGTCTGTTCCTCTCTCTCATTCTTTCTTTCTCTCTCTTCCTCTCTCTCACTCTTTCTCTCTCTCTTTTCTCTCTACCTCTCTCTCACACTGTTTCTCTCTCTCTTTTCCTTGTATCTTACTCTTTCTCTCTCTCACTCTTTCTCTTTCTCTGTCTTTGTCTGTCTTCCTCTCTCTCACTCTTTCTCTCCTCTCTCTCACTCTTCCTCTCTCTCACTCTTTCTCTCTCTCTTCCTCTCTCTCTCTCTTCCTCTCTCTCTCTTCCTCTCTCACACTATTTCTCTCTCTCACTTTTTCTCTATTTCTTTGTCTTCCTCTCTTCTCACTCTTTCTTTGTTTCTCTCTTTCTCCCTCACTCTTTCTCTCTTTCTCTTTCTCCTTTGCTGGACGCATGACGCACCATCTTATCTTTCTTTTTGTCTTACAGGCTGTGATTCACAAATGGTCCAGCGATGACACGACATGGCTGTACATAGTTTTATTTGTTGTTGTTTTGTTTTAATAAAATGTTTTATATGTAAATCCATACATGACTAAGATTCTTATTTGTCCAACCTAACGTGACTGTCACATTTGTTTGTGGGGGTGTGGGTGAGGGGAGATGGCGGACAAGGAGCTCCTACTGGGGGATGTCAGAGCAGTGTTGGGTGTCCGACCTGCATGATCGTTGCCTCCATTACATCTGTTCTCAGAGACTTAAGAGCCGGCGGTCTGGCTCGTAGATGAAGAACTGCGAGCCGACTAGCAGGCTCATAGAGGGAGAACCGCGGCCCGTCAGTTCGCAGAGGAAGAGCTGCGGGCCAGCTCGCAGAGGAACACCTGCGGGCCGACTAGTATAGGGAAAGGTGCTGGCCATCGGCTTCCAAAGGGATAGCTGCGGAACACTGATGTGGGGAGAGGGAGCGTGAAGAGCGTATCTCGCAGAGAGACACTTCCGGTATATTTCCAGTATTGGCTTCACAGATACAACTGCGGGCCGAGAACTCGCACCCGAAGAGCTGTGCGCCGACAAGTGGTTCGCAGAGGCAGACTTGCGGGCCCAAGTATGTTGTTGGAGGTATGCTGTTGATGGTGGAAAAGGGTGCGTTACCTGCTGATGTAGGGAGACGCAGTGTGAAAGCGGTATCTCGCACAGACAGAGCTCCGGTATATTAAATTGCCCCCGGGACCTTTCTTTTATATTTTCACTCGATGCGAGGCACATGATGGCTGCTAACACTTCCTGGTTTGAATTGTTAGCAGCCAATCAGACGCAAGCTCGTGCTCGGGAGTTAGGCACAGTCCAGATATATATATCTTTTTTTCCTTTAATATCTCAAAAACTACTGAACGGATTTACACCATTTCCACAAAACCGCGCTTTCTGCACCAAGACCTTTCTCCCTGCCAAATTTGCAATTCTTTCTTTGTCACACAGTACATGTAATGCACCGCTCTCATCAAGAATGGAACCAGTAATGGCACAAATTCCCTGTTGCTCCACACATAAATACATGTAAATAACAAATCAGAATAGTTCCTTTATTTTTCAAATTGCAAAACTTCTCTCTATTGGTTATTTTTTAACTTTCCATATAAACAGTTTTTTAAAAATTTAAGAACACATA
>CAWUFW010023702.1:0-71233 GCA_963921515.1 Calotriton arnoldi | reverse complement strand
TGATGTGCAACTGTTCATATCGTTTGCATCTTCTGAATATGGCCAATCCATGGAATAGCAGCACCAAAACACGCCCACAGCATCCTTCAAAATTTCAACTTCATGACATACATGATTTTGCAACATTGTTGTGGGTGACCAACTGATTTTCCAGCAACCGACTCGTTCGAATATTCGAAAACGCGTCCGTTGCCAGGCAAGCCCATTGTCAATGGGTGCGCACCGATCGGTCCATTGAGGTACAACGCGCACAGGGGTACAACGCGTACCCGCACACATTGAAAGCAATGGGCCGGCCGGAGGCACCGATCGGTCCATTGCTGTTCAACGCGCACAGGGGTACAACGCGTACCTGCACACATTGAATGCAATGGGTCGGCCGGAGGCACCGATCGGTCCATTGCAGTACAACGCGCACAGGGGTACAACGCGTACCCGCACACATTGAATGCAATGGGCCGGCCGGAGGCACCGATCGGTCCATTGCAGTACAACGCGCACAGGGTACAACGCGTACCCGCACACATTGAAAGCAATGGGCCGGCCGGAGGCACCGATCGGTCCATTGCTGTTCAACGCGCACAGGGGTACAACGCGTACCCGCACACATTGAATGCAATGGGCCGGCCGGAGGCACCGATCGGTCCATTGCAGTACAACGCGCACAGGGGTACAATGCGTACTCGCACACATTGAATGCAATGGGCCGGCCGGAGGCACTGATCGGTCCATTGCAGTACAACGCGCACAGGGGTACAACGCGTACCCGCACACATTGAAAGCAATGGGCCGGCCGGAGGCACCGATCGGTCCATTGCAGTACAACGCGCACAGGGGTACAACGCGTACCCGCACACATTGAATGCAATGGGCCGGCCGGAGGCACCGATCGGTCCATTGCAGTACAACGCGCACAGGGGTACAACGCGTACCCGCACACATTGAATGCAATGGGCCGGCCGGAGGCACCGATCGGTCCATTGCAGTACAACGCGCACAGGGGTACAACGCGTACTCGCACACATTGAATGCAATGGGCCGGCCGGAGGCACCGATCGGTCCATTGCAGTACAACGCGCACAGGGGTACAACGCGTACCCGCACATTGAATGCAATGGGCCGGCCGGAGGCACCGATCGGTCCATTGCAGTACAACGCGCACAGGGGTACAACGCGTACCCGCACACATTGAATGCAATGGGCCGGCCGGAGGCACCGATCGGTCCATTGCAGTACAACGCGCACAGGGGTACAACGCGTACCCGCACACATTGAAAACAATGGGCCGGCCGGAGGCACCGATCGGTCCATTGCAGTACAACGCGCACAGGGGTACAACGCGTACCCGCACACATTGAAAGCAATGGGCCGGCCGGAGGCACCGATCGGTCCATTGCAGTACAACGCGCACAGGGGTACAACGCGTACCCGCACACATTGAATGCAATGGGCCGGCCGGAGGCACCGATCGGTCCATTGCAGTACAACGCGCACAGGGGTACAACGCGTACCCGCACACATTGAATACAATGGGCCGGCCGGAGGCACCGATCGGTCCATTGCAGTACAACGATCACTGTACATGTGACTGGCATATGTCAGCATGCCTGTCTCAGATGGACATATGCCAGCCACAGATAGCTCCCAGGGAGTGAGGGGCACACCTACATCACGACAGCCTGTCCAAACCTTATCATAAGGCATGTAAGGCTGCATTTCCTATTGTGTGTATGTTGGTGTACATGTTGTCCTGTGGGTGTCACCTGTGGGCAGCCACCCCCAGGCTGTGCACGTGTTCATGGGGACAGGATCATGGGTGTTATGTGTACGTGACCACTGTGATGTGCAACTGTTCATATCTGTGCATGTGCCATGGTCACATTTCACAGTGGTGTTTGTGTATGTCATGTCACATACACCGTGAGTCCCATGTGGGACGGTATGTTTGAGCCAGGGTGTCCCAGTGGCACAATAGTGATGGCCCTCCACAGTCTTTGTGCATGTAGTGTTTACAATGTCTCTGATTTCATGTGCACAATGGGAGACAGTCTCCACATCCACGTTGTGTGTGCATGGACTCTGATGTTGTGCGTGTGTGTCACAGACGTCCATGGCTCTCCTGCCATGGCAAGTGTGGCCACTACCTGTGGGGGTCATGTTTGTTTTGTTGTGGTGTACACATGATACTCCAGGTGATGCCAGTGTCCATGTGGCATTACAGGGTCCCTGGGAATGTGCCTGTCGTTGAGCTGTGGTGCCTGGGGCACATCTGTCCTCACATGTCACTGGGGGGTGACTGTGACACAGCATCATGATATCCAATGGGCCAACTTGGGACAAATTGATGCCACCTGTAGGACCGTGTTGACAGATGTTGGCCATGTATGTACCATAAATGTCGTTCCGGTACTGCACACTTCATGTAGTTGTGCCTCATGATGATGTATGTTGGGATCTTGAGTGTGTTCAATGCCGCATATGTGGGGTGACTGACGATCTTGCTTACTTCTCCTCTGCACTGCAGGGCTCCTGCTGTCCATCGGCCATTCCCAGACCTGGCAACGATGGTGGAACGGGACAGCATCCGACAGTACCGCTTCACCAGGCAGCTGATTGAGGATTTTGCAGTGCAGTTGTCCCCACATTTGCAGCCTGGCCGGCCGTATCCTACAGCGCTGACCCCCAAGGTGAAGGTGATGGCAGCCCTACACTTCTTTGCCACCGGTACCTTCCAACATACTGTGGCGTCTGCTGGTGGGATGTCACAGACCATGTTCAGCCGTGTGCTCCGCGATGTTTTGGCGGCAATGTTGCTCTTCCTGAACCGGTACATCTATTTCCCTAGACTGCGACGACTCACTGACGTGAAGAGTGACTTTTATGCCCTGGGGAGGATGCCGCATGTAATTGGCTCCATTGATGGGACACATGTGGCTTTGGTACCACCACAGGCCCAGGAGCAGGCCTACAGGAACCGCAAGCACTACCACTCGGTCAATGCACTGGTGGTGTGTCTTGCAGACATGACCATCACACACGTGTGTGCCCGTTTCCCTGGTTCAGCACACGATGCCTTTGTGATGAGGAGTAGTCGCATCCCCAGGTTGATGGCACAGATGCAGAACCAGCGTGCCTGGCTTGTCGGTGTGTACTGACTTTGTGCCATTGTGTGTGATCTGATCTGTAGTATTCCGCCCACTTTTCCAAGTCAGCTGATGTGCACTTGTCTGTCCGTAGGTGACTCGGGATACCCCAACATGCCGTGGTTGCTGACACCCCTCAGGAACCCTGTGACACCTGCCCAGATGCGCTACAATGAGGCACATGGTCGGACCAGGAGAGTGATTGAGCGGACCTTTGGTCTCCTGAAGAGCCGCTTCCGCTGCCTGGACAAGACCGGAGGGTCCCTCCCATATGCCCCTGCGAAAGTGTGCAAGATTATCATCGTCTGCTGCATGCTCCACAACATGGCAGTGCGGAAGGAGTTGCCTCTCATCCAGGATGACGATGACCAACATCCGCCACCTGTGGAGGATCCTGGCCTGGACCACGATGCCAGTGACGATGATGATGATGATGGTGATGGTGATGTCCGCACACAGCTCATCACCAACTTCTTTAGCTGAATGTGAGTATCCTGAGGTGTCATGTGAATGATGTGAGTTGGCATGATGTGTGGGTGGTGCTCTGGTGCTGTTGGAGTGTGTCCATGGGCTACTTGACAGGATGTGTGTTGCGATGTGTGGTGACAGGTGGGCTGTACTCCCCAACAGTGTTGACATGCTAACTTGGTTCTGGGTGGGTATCTTGTAACATGTATTGTGCATGAGTTTTGCTGTTCTGTCCTGTACTGCATTGCTTTTGACTGTGTGTCATTTCTGTCCTTCACAGGGTACTTTCAGATTTGTTTGGTCAACTGTGTCCACCGACGACGTGATTGCACATCCAGGCTGGTAGCTGTTGTGTCCCTACAGGTGATGTGCGCCACACCCATGGACTTCCTTCTGTCTACAGTTGTTGACTGTGTGCCCGCTACCAGGTGGGGTTACCTTGCATCTGTAGTGGTTACGGCATGTTGCTACTGTGTAATAAACCTGTGCTTCACTTAGTGATGTGCGTTGTCTGTGGTCACACATTTGACTGCCATTTGCTTACTGCACCTGTGGGCTACTTGACTACAACTGGGAATGGGTGTGGTGTCTGTGCATTGCACCGTCTTCCCTGGCAACATCAGTGTAGGCAATGAGTCAGATGGCCTAGGTGTGTATGTGTTGTGTAGCCCTGGTGGTGTGTCTCCCTCATATGTGTCATGTTGCCTGTACTCACATGCCTGTGTTGTCCTTGCTGTTGCAGTTCGCATACACTGTGTAATTTTGCAGTTCATCATCCCCATAACAGCACCCACGTTGGAATCACGACAGAGGCAAGTATGGTGTATTAGTGTGTTTATTGTGATAATAGTGCATAGGATGGATTGTGCTGTACATGAATCTTGCAATCCCAAGTTCCTAGATGAATAGAAAGTCCAGGTAGACAGGATCCCCAGTATCGGGGCCACAGTTGTCTGACACATTGTTCCAACTTGTACTCCCCATGCTATGTGTGGGAGTAGTGTTGCCATCAACAGGGTGAACAGTCTGTGCACAAAGGCGAAAATCCAGAACAGGTTCAGGCTTCCTGGGAGTTGCGCTTGGCCATCAGCCTCTCACTTTCCCCTCCTCGGACGACCCCTCTTCTTGGGGGGGGGCCCTCAAGTGCAGGCTGCTGCGGTGCAGGGGACTCTCCGCCAGAGTCCTCCTCCCTCCCTGTGGCAGTTGCAGTTTGTTCGGTACCAGATGTTGTTGGCACACAGGGAGGTGTGGACTGGTTGCTGTTCATCTGGCGGAGGCATTGTAAAATGTCCCTGTGCACCGCCGTCATCTCATGTAGTACATCCCACTTGGACTCCACGCGGGTCATGTGGGAGTCCACACGTGACATGTGGGAGTCCACACGTGACATGTGTGACTCCACTTGGGACATGTGGGAGTCCAAGCGGGCATGATGGGCAGCCTGCTGCTGTTTGATGTCTCTGAGGAGCCCCACTACCTGGCTGAGCTCTCCGGTGCTGGACTGGTACGCATCAGCTATGCGTACCAGTTGTGGGTCTTCATGCTCACCAGCAACGTCTGCAAGCAGCGACCTCTGTCTCCCACCCCTCCCACCACCCCTGCTGACATGTGCAGTGTGTGCAGTTGCACGCACAGATAACCCTGGTCCACCTTGGGGGTTGGTGGTGGTGGTGGTGTCCATGGCCCCAGGTTGGTCCAGGGTCACTGCGCTGGTGTTGTTCCTTATTCTGTCCATGTCGGCAGGGATGGTATTCGTGGTGACAGTCGTTGGAGGGGTGGGTGCAGGGGGTGCAGCTGGTGGACCTGCTGGTGCTGCAGCTGGTGGTCCTGCTGGTGCAGCATGTTGACTTGCACCGGATGTGCCAGGTTGTTCTTCATCGTCCGAGGAGGACAGAGGCTGTACGACGCCAGTGAGCTCGGCATCCTCTTGAGCCTGGGACTGGGACTCCTCAGCGTCTGCTGCTGTGTCCCTATCATCACCTGTTTTTGGGAGACACAAACAATGTATGTCATGTTTCTGCAGGCATCAGTGGTTGACACACCTGACAGTTGTGACTGTGCCTCGGGGTGCGGGCCTGTACATTGTATTGTCCTAAGTCGTCACAGTCAGGGGTTGATATTGGTGTGGCACATTGTCCTGCATTATTTGGGCATTTCTATGTATTCTCTGGGGTGTGAACATGGTCTGCATTGATTGTGTTTGGTTGACAGCCAGACCTCCTTCCCACCCACCCACCCACCCAGTCAGTTATCCCACCATGGAACGTGCTTGCATTGCAGGGAGTGTAAGTTGTCTCTCAGGATGTCAGTCAGTGGTGTCCTGCTGTTTGTTGGTGCACAGTTGGCAGCAGGGCCTTGTGCTCCCCCCAGCAGTAGCCAGTGTCAGCCATCTTGTGAGTCCTTCTCCACTCCCTGTGATGTGAGCATGGTTCAGGGTGGTGTTGATGGGACAGTTGTGGGGGTGAGCTATGTCTGTGACTACGACTCCCATCATGCTATTGCCTCCACCCCCCTTCCCAGCATGCCCATGCTTCCTTCCTTTTGACTCTGCTTCCCTGTGGGGTGGGCTGGCTGTGCTGACAGGATGGCTGGGAGTGTTGTCCTGGCAGTTGTTTGGCTAAGAGTCCCAAGAGTGTCCCTGTGCTTCACACAACATAACCCAGGGTGGTGGTGCTTTGTGGGATCTTGTGTTAGGATGGAGGGCATTGCATTCTACCAGGTGGGTACTGTGGAGTTTGTGTTGGGGGGGTGTGAGGGGAGGTGCTGGTGACTATAGTCAGTGCTGCAAGTCCCCCTTCCCACCCAGCCAGCCAGATAGCCCACCATGGAACGTGCTTGCATTGCAGGGAGTGGAAGTTGTCTCTCAGGATGTCAGTCAGTGGTGTCCTGCTGTTTGTTGGTGCACAGTTGCCAGCAGGGCCTTGTGCTCCCCACAGCAGTAGCCAGTGTCAGCCATCTTGTGAGTCCTTCTCCACTCCCTGTGATGTGAGCATGGTTCAGGGTGGTGTTGATGGGACAGTTGTGGGGGTGAGCTATGTCTGTGACTACGACTCCCATCATGCTATTGCCTCCACCCCCTTCCCAGCATGCCCATGCTTCCTTCCTTTTGACTCTGCTTCCCTGTGGGGTGGGCTGGCTGTGCTGACAGGATGGCTGGGAGTGTTGTCCTGGCAGTTGTTTGGCTAAGAGTCCCAAGAGTGTCCCTGTGCTTCACACAACATAACCCAGGGTGGTGGTGCTTTGTGGGATCTTGTGTTAGGATGGAGGGCATTGCATTCTACCAGGTGGGTACTGTGGAGTTTGTGTTGGGGGGGTGTGAGGGGAGGTGCTGGTGACTATAGTCAGTGCTGCAAGTCTCCCTTCCCACCCAGCCAGCCAGATATCCCACCATGGAACGTGCTTGCATTGCAGGGAGTGGAAGTTGTCTCTCAGGATGTCAGTCAGTGGTGTCCTGCTGTTTGTTGGTGCACAGTTGCCAGCAGGGCCTTGTGCTCCCCACAGCAGTAGCCAGTGTCAGCCATCTTGTGAGTCCTTCTCCACTCCCTGTGATGTGAGCATGGTTCAGGGTGGTGTTGATGGGACAGTTGTGGGGGTGAGCTATGTCTGTGACTACGACTCCCATCATGCTATTGCCTCCACCCCCTTCCCAGCATGCCCATGCTTCCTTCCTTTTGACTCTGCTTCCCTGTGGGGTGGGCTGGCTGTGCTGACAGGATGGCTGGGAGTGTTGTCCTGGCAGTTGTTTGGCTAAGAGTCCCAAGAGTGTCCCTGTGCTTCACACAACATAACCCAGGGTGGTGGTGCTTTGTGGGATCTTGTGTTAGGATGGAGGGCATTGCATTCTACCAGGTGGGTACTGTGGAGTTTGTGTTGGGGGGGTGTGAGGGGAGGTGCTGGTGACTATAGTCAGTGCTGCAAGTCCCCCTTCCCACCCAGCCAGCCAGATAGCCCACCATGGAACGTGCTTGCATTGCAGGGAGTGTAAGTTGTCTCTCAGGATGTCAGTCAGTGGTGTCCTGCTGTTTGTTGGTGCACAGTTGGCAGCAGGGCCTTGTGCTCCCCACAGCAGTAGCCAGTGTCAGCCATCTTGTGAGTCCTTCTCCACTCCCTGTGATGTGAGCATGGTTCAGGGTGGTGTTGATGGGACAGTTGTGGGGGGGGCAATATGTGTGACTGCGACTCCCATGATGCTATTGGCTACACTGACTTGGCCAGCATACACAGAATTCCTTCCTTTGAGTGGTCTTCACTGTGTGTTGGTGTTGTTGTGGTGGCTACATGTGTGGATGTGTGTGTTAGTTCTATTTGTGCCACTGCCTAGCTGTAGTTGTGGTTGTGTTTGTACATGTGTTGGCACAGTTGGATGTGACTTTTTTGATGGCATGTGTTGTGTTTATCTGACTGACATACACATTTTGGGATGATTCTGTTCTAGTTGCTGTGTAATTGCTATGTGTGCATGGTTTGACTCTCCCCTTGACAGTGATGTGTGTGTTTTGTGGCAGTTTATTGTGTACATTTGTTGTGTACTCACCAGGCTCTGGGATGTTCTCTAGTCCATATACGCTCACTGGCGGAAGGATGGCCCGCACCTTCTCCTCCCAGGGCCTGAGGTATATTGGCTTGGCAGGAGGGCCACTGCCGGTATGTTGGCTGTTGATGTAGTCTATCTTCAGCAGGTCCCGTACCCTCCTGCGCACGTCATACCACCTGTTCTGGATGTCCGTCTTTGTGCGCCGACATGATGATTGGGCGTTCACCCTGTTGATGATCCTCTCCCACATCTTGGTTTTCTGCGACATGGGGGTCTGTTGGACCAGAGTGCCAAACAGCTGTGGCTCCACCCTGAGGATCTCGTCTACCAGGACTTCCAATTCACAATCTAGGAACTTGGGATTCTTCTTGGGGGGCATGGTGATGGGTGGTGATGGTGAGTGATGTGTGTGTTGGTGTGCAGGTGAGGGTGTGTGAGTGTGTGTTTTGCTGGGTGTATGTGAGGTAGGTATTTGTTGGTGTGCTGATGGTGTGTGGCTTGTGTGAGGGATGAGCTGTGGGTGTGTGGTTGCTTTCTCTTGGGTGCTGGCAGTGAAATGGCATTTGCAAAGGCTCATGGTAGTGATTTGTGTCCTTTATATAGGTGGAGTTGTGGGTGTGTCTTTGTTCTCTGTCCCCACCCCCCAGTATTTATTGGCTTGGTAATTGCTTGTTTGGCCTTTTTTTGGGTGATTTTTCCTTTGTGCTGTTTGTGTATGTTGGAAACGTTCTTGTGACCGAGTCGGACCCTGCATTGGTCTCGTACGGTGTTTTCCGTTTCGTTCACGCTGTGTTTGTGCAGTTTTGTATGCTGCGTACGCGTCGGTCGCGGTGTATTGTGTTGCTTCGGCTCGGTTTTGTATGCGTGTCGGTCGTACGGCTTGTCCTCCGTCCGACTCGGTCGTGTTTTTCGCGCCTTGCATCGTACTTTGCGGGTTGGAGTTGGCGGGTACGATTCGGTCGGATTTGTTCCGGGTGCGTGTCGGTCGGTTGGATTCGCGTGTTTTTCCGGCCGGATTGCTATTTTCCGAGCGGCTCGGTCGGTCGGCTTGGTTTCCTGACGTGTCGGTCGGATTTATCGCGGCTTGCATCGTACTTGGCGTGTCGGGCGCCACTGGTACGTGTCGGTCGGTATTTTTTCCGGATCCGAGTCGGTCGGTGCTTTTTCCGGCCCGAATCGGAATCGACCCCTATGTGTTAAATACGCATTTGAAAGACTGAAAGGTCACTTGCAGCAAGGCAAGTTTGTTATTTAGCTTACATCTCACTTACTGACTGGTGACATCACAGTCCTCCAATGTCCCACTTTCTGACACCATTTTGATGGGGAAATACTGGCACCCTCCCAGGAGCAAATGAATGAAACTCACCAGACATAGCAGGTTTGCTTAGGAACAGAGTGAAATGTATTTATTGGTACCAAATACATGCATCATTGCTAATTAGCAAGGAAGAAGTCAGGTCTCCAGCCTTAGGGGTTCTCAGACTGCTTCTTCCCAGAGTGACAGTTTTCTAGGTGCTATATACATTGAGTAATGCCATGTCAGCGGAACTAGAATAAGGCACCAAGCCAAATATGGCTAACAGGGATGTGTAACATGGCAATCATAAATGGCTAGATATGGGCAGACCAGAAAGGCTGGCTCGGCACTGTATAAGCAACTTGCACAACCAGATAAGGAAACTTATGATGACGTCAGGACAAGGGAAGTGACCTCTAAGGCTGATTCAGAATAGCTGCTGGAAGCTTGTTCAGGCAAGGTCAGATAGGAAGCCCTTTGGAGCTCTGGGCCTCATGTTAGTGTGAGTGCATACATATGAATTTAAATGGAAATACATATATATTTTGCAACAAGGCCCGGGCACCCGTTGTTTCCAGGGGCAGTTCCCTGGGAGGTTGGAACCTTTGGAGGCCCCTTTAAGGAGGAGGCCTCAACTGATGCGTGTGTAACTTTCTCCAGATTCCTCAGGTAATTACAGCAGGGCATGGGAGGGGAGGGATGAGGGGGCTGCAGGTGAGAGAGGAAAGAGAGAGAAGCGAGAGACGAGAGAGTACGCAGGAAGGGAGTAGGGCTGGGTTGAACATTTTTCCAGGGATTCCTTTCATTCCAGTCCGGCCCTGTGGACCAGCCTACCCCAAACCCAATGAGGCAGTAAGAAGGTAATGAAGGAACGTTGGAATTTTACATACGATCTTTACCTTTTATTTATATTGATCATCTATTTTCTTAACTCTGGAACAGTATATATAATGGTCTTCGTTTTTATGGTATTTATGTAATATAGTCTGACTCATTTCATTACATCTTCGTTTGATCATTTGAAAGTTGACGTACTTTATTTCTTTAGCTGTTTTATTGCAGGTAATATTTTTACTTCACATCTGAAAAGTGGGCTCTCTGTTGTGTGAACGAATCAAAAATGAAGTAATTACAACTCATGAAAAGGACTGGCTTACACTTGTGAGTTCCCCTGACCAGCGTGTGTGGGAACACAGTAGCAGATCACATCAAGGCTGTGCCTTCTCCCCACATTTAATTTCAGGTGTGTTCTCTACAATAGCACAGGAAACACAAATGACGGAAAAGGAACCCGAAGCCCTAAAAGAGTAAACCAACGGACTCTTTATGGCGTCGCCTCAGCGTGCAGGAGAGAGTGTAAACCACAGTTTACCACATTCCTGGATTTAAATTCCCAACGAGGTCCTGGGTTGTCCACTATAACGTCGGCATTCCAGCTACTTCCGGTTTCCCAATAAAATGTGTTTGTTTAAACTGAATATCTGAAGGCAGGCTCTAGGATTGCAGTCATTGTGAGCGCCTCACAGTGGCTCTAATCATTGGTCCACTCATAACCTCCATCCATTAGAGACTACCCTAGGTCCAATTTCAACTCTCCCAGTAGTGGGTCATTTCATTCATCCTCGCACCTCTCTGCTGCCTTCTCCTTCTTGTTCTTTTCTCTACCCATTAGCACTTTTCTCAGGCTGGCCATGATGGCAACTTAAGATTCTCCAGGTGCTCAATATGGGGGGAGCAGATCTGAGGGTCTAGCTAGTCCACCATGTCTATTTTTTTTAGTACTATGTACATTGCATGCTTGGTGCTGAATGAAGGTTTATCGTGTAAAATGGAAGAGAGTGATATGTCCTGATTCTGTCTTTGATTGTACAAAAGGATGTCAGTGTCTGGATGCCTTTTCTTTTTCTCAAACTCAATATTATAATATAAAATACTCTGCACATTAAGAACGCATCTGGATATGTAGTAATGCTTGCCCTTATACCATTTATTACATCGTTAATGAATGAACCACCTATATTTTCTGAATTCCATTATTATATTTTTATATGTGTGAAGTACTTCAAAGCTCTCCGAAGCGGCTGATAAGAGACATGTTGATGGAATGTAAACATATAAAACACATGAGGGCATACGATGGGACCTATATATTCTAGGAAAAAAACGAGCTCTGCGTTATATCCTGCTGTCGGGATCGATACAATTTGTATTGCGGTACATGGCACGCTTCGGAAGGAGAGGATGAATAGTTTACTTTTGGGTGGTTAGGTGCGCATGCGCACAGGAACAGGCGTGCTGCTATTTTTCCCATGCATTTGAGAGCCACGGACTGCAAAACAATAGCCTTATATTTTCAAATGTTGCATTCTACCCTATAATTGCCACTTTGATGCTAAGCAGACAACCAAACAATGTCAATAGAGAATGAATCAGAAGCTACCACAGGGTGACCCAAATAAAAACATTCATGTTCTTAAAACCGAAAATGTAATTTTCTCGTCCGGCCTGAAACTAAGAAGTCGGAAATGGGGGATGTTAAATGAATGTGCATGACAAGGACGTCACTGTACTGTCCTATTAAAGTCATGTGGGCGCGTGGAAGAAAAAAAGATGTAGTTAGTATGAATGTTACTAAAGAAAGTTCAGTTTTACCAAGAACAGAATCCCTGCGCACTGGGGACTACCGCAGGAAATCATTAGGTCAGGAGTAAAAAGGGTTTATTAGTATCTTAGGAGCTTTCAAAGGATATGAATAGGGTCAGAATGGAAAAGCTTGCTCCAAAGTGACTCTCAAGGGGAGAAACGGGAGGAAATTTCCAGATGTTAGGCATTAAAGATGTGCAATGTGTAGAAAGACGAGAAGAAAAAAAGCTTTTAGATTTGGTCATTGACAAATGAACCAAATATCAAACCGGGCAGTCATATAGAATACAGATGCAAATTATAAATGCTACCTGAAACCGCAGTGTCACTGAGAGAGGAAATGTCGCATGGTTTGGGAAGGGGATGAAAAAAGAGCGTGAAGAACAGTGGTGGCTGGTGACATTTGAAAGTGGTGGGGCGTAAAATTATTGGCATTATTGGCATACTGCACCTTAGCGAACAACCTAAGGGGGAAAATTTTGAAAAAAGAGTGGACAAATGGTGCATTTTCAAGCAATTTGAGAAAGCAGGATGGTTAATAAAGCAATTGTGAAAGTGCAGTTATTACATTAATAAAGAGATGTCATATAACATAGGTAGCTGCTTATTCAAGCTTTCTTTCACCCCATAGTCCAGCAGGGTCTTGATACAAGACAGATAAGAGAAAAAGCAGTGTGGTCCTCGACCAGGAAGACACTCATATTTCGTTGGTAAGAAGTCAAAGGATTGGTCAAATTGAAAACCTGAAATGCAATATGCAATGAAACAATTTGCAAGTACATCTCATCTATGTTCAACAAGCCATGTTTTACCCATGATTGGAATTGTGAATCACCAAATAAACTGAGCCACTGCAATCAAAAGCAGAGGGCCTCCTCAAAAAGTATGCCCTTAAGAGAGTTCTCTCATCTCATGTCCTCTCTATATTTTCTCTGGAAGTTGAAAACTCATCACATTCTACTGCACAAACCTGAACCCTTCTGCATATTCCAACACCAGAACTCATTCTTGGCCATTTAGTTTGGAGCCATTCATACCAGGAATACAGAAAATACCTTTAAATAGAGTAGAAGGTTTATGAATACAAGCACTTAGCAATTGTACATATACTATGAATGAGAGCCAAAGGAAACAAAAAGGAATAAAGAAGGAAGCAACACTCAAACACAACTCATGCTCCGGAACGCCATAAAATTCTCTATGTGGCAAGTTCATCACCTATAGCAGAACACAGTACATTTAATGTATCCCTCAGTTTAGCATATTAAACAATAGCAAGTGGTAATTCTTGTGATATGTACTCATCACTGTAGACTATTGTAGAGTCACTATATAAATACAATTAATACCATATGTGGTGTTAGGTGTAGAAAATCTAGACTCACACCTGTCTATATTTTTTTTGATGTTTTATCCTTGATAATGTGCCCTATTGATACTCTGGGGACCATATTCAGTGTGCGCGCCCTGAAACCGCTCATAAACTCGAAAAGTAAATAGAAATGCCCCCTTCTCCTTCCATGTTTCACTACCCTTCCCTTCAGCTTGTCTGTGCACTGTCTCTCTCTCCCTGGCAGTCTCTCTCCTGCCCATGTCTCCCTCCTTGCCTCGGATCTGTGACTGTAGTATGATTCCAACTGTCTCCTCCCTCTATTCAAAGCCTCATGCTCATTCCTCTGCTCTCCCCTGTCACGGCCACCAGTCTGTCTGTGCCTGTCTCTTTCTCTGTCTTACTCTCTCTGCACTATATATATTTATATATCTATTGTACGTAAGCTGCAATATGCTATTTATTACCATTGCTAAGTTTGGAGGGAAGCCATGACTGTCGACATACAAAGCCTCAATCACTCCCACAACAATGAGTTGCAGGTATCAATTATGATTGAACAGCGGTTCTTAAACTTCTGATTTCTGTGGACCCCACTGAATCACATCTGGAAGCCGGCGACCCTGCCTAAGCAATCTCTATGATTTAAACGTTTAAAAAAATACAGCAACAAGTATACACCATTACACAAATTCCAACATATTTTTTTAAATCTCAAACACAAAATATGCACAAAAAAAGTTAAATTTTAGTGAGAAAGTTGTAACATTCAGTATTTTACTTCACTTCTAAATGACGAAGTGCTATGCTATACTCTAGCCTATTAATTTAGCTTTTTGACTCCTAATTCATGCTGTCTTTTTGTCAGTGCGTGTCAGCGCTTCATTTGAGGTTACCAATCGTTCATCCTAGATTCTGTTGGCTGTACTCACCCTGCTCCCACCAATCAAGCTGAGGATATTAACCTCACTGTTTAGCCTCTGATTTCCAATACCTTCACGTTTACTGATCGTTTACATTTTTCATTTTTACATTTTGCTTTTTGTGTGTACATACTATTAATCTGCTAAATATATTTAACGTTGTAAACAGATGCGGACTTTCAGGGGACCACGGACCACCAGTTAAGTGCCTCTGAGCTAGGCAATTTTTTCACGTATAGAAGTAACAAAGTTATTAAACCGAACTGTAGCAGAGAGGTTATATAAAATTTCCTTAACACGTACCGCAAGGCAGAGCAGCACACGTACAAGTGGACAGAGCAGGGTGGGCGAATACAGGCAGACAGAGCAGAGTGGACAGATACAGGCAAACAGAGCAGAGTGAACAGATACAGGCAGACAGCAGAGTGGACAGTTACAGACAGGAAGAACCGAATGGGCAGGTACAGTTAGGCAGAGCAGTACAGGTACAGGCAAGCAGAGCAGAGTGCGCAGATACAGGCATAGAGGAGAGTGCAGAGACAAGCCTACAGAGAGGAGCGATCACAGACAGGCAGAGCAAAACGCGCAGATACAGGGGAGATTGCGCAGATACAGGCAGGCAGAGGAGAGTGCTCAAATATAGGCAAGTGGAGGAGAGTGCGCAGATACAGGCAAGCTGAGGAGATTGCGCAGATGCGCAGATACAAGCAGGCAGAGGAGAGTGCGCAGATACTCGTAGGCAGAGGAGAGTGCGCAGATACAGGCAGAGCAGCAGAGTAGCAGTTACTGACAGGCCTAGCCGAGTAGCAGATACAGGCACGCAGAGATGAGGAGAGGGTCAGGCAGACAGGACGCAAATACAGACAGACCGGAGGAGCAGGCAGGCAAAACGGGGCGTGGACCCCAGCACAAGCAGAACCAAGTGTGGGGCGCGGGCATAACAGGCAGGGCGAAACCGTGAATAATTTGCAAGACTGATCAGTAAGTTACATCCCATAAGTGAACATTCGACGAAATGCAGCGTGCACTAAAATAGGAGGCAGCAAAAAGGTGCAGGTTTGATGGTAACACACACAAAAGGCATCATACACACTAATGTAGAGAACAGACAGAACGCACCCACTTAACAAAACATACGGAGGGTGTTATCAAACAACAGCGAAAAACGATTCAAAGTATCGGTGAAGGAGAGGCCGGGTAAACAGAAACAATTCACGGCCACAGCTGCGATAACAGAGTTGAGGAACAACACCCAGTACAGACTGGCCGCAGGCCGATCTCACCGCTGTGTCGCCTCAGAGTTAGGAAACAGAGCTTTAGCCGATCCATTACCATAATGTTACTTTAGGGGCATGCATGCAACAAAATACCCTTCAAAAGGATTCCCCTACTCTTTCAGCAGCTGATACTTCTCCAAATCACATTCCATACTACCCCTCCCGGGAGACACGCCCTCTCCTCAGCGGCGTGATACCCTATGTAGCGCTGCCAGTCTAATTCCATTCCTACCTGACTGCCAGCTTCATGCACGGGTCTTGGCTCCGGTGCTCGGCTTGCTTCGGGTCCCCACTTCCCTGGGTGAGGAGGCTGGTGTTTGAAAGTGCAGAACCCGGGCTGCAGCCGCTGCGGGATTGTCCAAAGCTGCACTTCCTGTCCGAGACTCCCTCCGCTTCTTCCCTCCCTCTGCCCTGCACAGCGCTGCTGACATCACTCAGGTGTGGGCGTGCGGAGGGAAAGAGGGCAGGGAGCAGCCTGATGTGTGCAAAGCAAACCGCAGAACCCAGGAGAAAGCAGGCGCCGGGCAATGCGGGTACAGGGGGGCGGGGCATGCGCAGTCAGCCACCACTGTGCAGGATGCAAGCCACAGGTGATGAGTGATGGCCCGGGGAGGCGCGGGGGTGCTACGTGGAATAGCCAGGACCAGGATTGTAACTCAACCCCGTGAGAACTTTGTGCGCACCTGGAATATGCGAGGTGACCACAATAAGATTAATACAACACAAGGAAAACTTTCTGTGCACTGCACATACACTGACACACGGGCGACATTTAAGAGAGTAAAACAGCATGGAATGGGCCAGTGAGTGAACTACAAACACACAGACAAAATACACTCGATCTGTACATGCACCTGGATTCTGATGCCTGAGAGAGAAACTTTTCTAAGAATAACCCTGTCTACGCCCAGACGCGGATCGCGGAAGGGGGGTTGTTTCTGGGGCCCGGGGGATTTTTAAATTAAAAAAAATCCTACCTGACTCTGGAGGTCCGCCGTCCGCGCCGCCTCGGGTCCGACTCCGTTTGGCCCTGCCTACAGCCTCTCTCAGCCAATCCTGGCGCTGCTGGCAGCGCCAGGATTGGCTTAGGGCACGGTTACCTCTCGCCCGCCTGCCCATTAGGAGACCGTGGTTTGAGCCTTTGCTCAACCCTCGCTCTCCTAATGGGCATGCGCAAGCCAGTGCACACACAAGTGCGCATGACTGGGCACTGCGCGAAAATTCAATGCCCTTGCCCACTCATGCGCACTTGTGCTGCAGTGCTGCCTGCTGCCCCTGGTCCCTCTAACAATCATGTCAGTCAACATGACGCAGGACCGCCCACCCCCTTCAGACTCTGAAGGGGGTGGGCGGTCCGACGTCATGCTGACTGACATGATTGTCAGTTCTCCCTCGGCTCTTTGAACTTAAGTAAACTGATTCAGTTTACTTAGGTTCAAAGACGCCGAGGGAGCTGCGGCGGGGGGCTACGCCCCAACGCCCCATTGGACGCACCGCCCCTGGTGAAGAAGGGTGAGGCTGTGTACTCCAAACCAGATGCCCATGGTAACTCGAAATAGGGCCTCGTTTATGAGGTTTTGCCGTAGGGCAGCGCCACAGGCCTTCCTGCTGCGCTGCCCTACAGCAAAAGAAAAGGGCAGGAATGCTCTCTATCTATCAGATCCTGTCCTTTTCCCCAGCGCTGGTGCACAATGGGCTGTCGTGCACCAACGCAGGCACTTTTGCACCATGGTGCAAGGGTGCCTGCGTTGTGGGGATGATTATCTTTGTGCAGGAAGGGAAACCTTCCTGCACAAAAACAATCACAAGAGGCTTTTTCCTCTTTCTATGTGTGCTGCAGAATGCAGCACACATAGAAAAAGGAAAAATGAGGAGAAAGAAAGAAAGATATTTCTCCTCGTTCTGCCTCCCTTACGCCTACCCTGAGAAGGCGTCAGTTTTTGGCGCTGCCTCAGAGTTACGATTTGCGCCACCGGAGCGTCACAAAAAGTGATGCACCGGCGGCGCAAGGGGCTTATAAATAAGCTCCATAATGTTTTTATATTACAGTCTTTTTACACTGACACCTACAATTGAGTAATTTTGCCCAGTGTCACAGGAAGGTCTAACTACTGATTGTGACAGATTCTAATTATTATCTTTTCTTTGGCTTTCTATGGTTTCTGCGGTAGTCTTTAAATATTGGGGTTATTTATAAGCCCCTCGCACCACCAGTGAGTCACTTTTTGTGACACTCCGATGGCACAGGAGCCTGCTCCATATTTACCAGGCAGCACTAAGCCACTTTTTTGGCTTAATGCTTCCTTGTAAATATCGTTCCCTTTAACGCAGTTTTCTGCGTTAAAGGGGCGTGTAGTTTACTACCCTAACATCAGTCTAATGGGACATTTTCCTTGCTTGCACCAGGGCCCATGGGATTCTAGCTACGATACGAATGCAGCCAAGAGCAACAGGTGAACTCCCCTAACTGCCGATTCCACCTCTTCCCTTCACATGGGACACCCCACATCAGAATGTCTGACCTCGCAGTTGGTGGGGAAAAGTTACTACACTTTGTGCAAAGTTGAAAGACCACCTGGCTTCACTGGTGCAAAGTTTCAGACTTAGCCTTAATGCTGGTACTATCAGTTATCACTGGTCTCCCAGCGCCAAAGGGGCTTTTCACTCTAGTTCCATATCCAAGTACTCCCCTTGTACTCTAGGGCCATATGTACGAACGCATTTTCCCATAGACACAGAATGGGTAAAACCCCTGGATATATTTGGCCTTTAGTTCTCTATGTATAGCTATGTTAAGTATGCAAGTCTTAATGCAAGAGGAGGTAGACTTCAAACTCAGCTGTATTTACAACCTAGTAATCCCGCATAATAAAATCAGGTCCCCACCTACCACACTAGTGTAGCTGCATGTGAGAGTAATAATTATTAGTCTGACGTGGATCATGCAGTAAAGAAGGTACAACTTAAGTTTATTAATGACAATCATGCGCATACTCATCGCAGTGTTTGATGAAAACATAGAGAAAATCCACATTGTAGTTAATTGACTGCCATCTGGTGGCCATTGAAGTTAAATACAGACTTTGTTGAAGCCATGAAATGCAATTCTGACATACATCTCTTGAACAAAAATCCTAATAAGAATTCATAATTTGCGACAAATACTGATTTCTTCTTTGTAATATTCTAAAACAATTACCTAGAGCGATTGCGAATTGTTAAGATTTGCTTTCGTTAAAAAAGAAACCACTAACACCAAATCAGCATTATTTTTTACAATTTGCGAATGCCATTCGGAAATTGTCAATGTCACTCTGGCTAGTTCTAATGACATCAGCAACCCAAGGAGTAGGATGCCACACTGTTTGTGGAGAGGCCACCAGGAGCAGGAAGTTCATACCGGACCCGATGGTGACTTTTAATTTAAAATACAATGCTGTCAGGAGTCTTAGCAGGATGCCAGCATAAAGAGAAAGTGAATGGTCAGTAACACAGAATTAAAATGCTAGTTAACGAGCCTGTGAGACAAAACAATAAGTTATTTGGGAAATCCTCATTCAATGTCCCTGAGACCACTTAAAAACGTATATAGGCTAGAATATGAGAATGCATAAATGCAAATGGTGGGAGTCACCAATCGTGCCATTGAAGAAATAAGGAAGCAGTGACATGACATCAGTTCGAGAACAAAGATGAGGTTGGCATCAAGGTGGAGGGACACTACTGCGACCAAGTACAGAAAATCCCCCAAGTGTAATGTACCAACTGATCGCAACACCTTTTCAGCTATCGCCTGCCACTGGACTCGCTTCAATAGACACTTCTACCCCAGTAGCCACTACGCCAGGTACTGTCCTTTTTACAAAATTGTATCAAACATTCTGTAGTTTGTAAAAATGTAAAATGCATTATTTGATTCAGATAAGTAACTTTAATAATTTTGGTAAATATATATATATATATGCATAAATCCTCCTTGGCTAAGTAGTATATATATATATATATATATAGATATATATATATTGATATGGATATATATATATATACACATACATATACATACATATATGTATATGTGTGTGTGTGTATATATATTATATCTATCTATCTATCTATATATATAGATATATATACATATATACATATATATATATATATATATATATATATATATATATATATATATATATATATATATATATATATATATATATATTACCTACTGGCAGTCTCCAGTAGGTAGTTATAGTTAGGAACTAGTTACATTAGGAAAATAATTTTTCGAATTGGCTATAACTTTTGTGTTGTTTGACCAATCTGCATGAAATTTTGCCAAAAAAGTGTCACAGTGAGTACTGTTGATTGGGAAAGTTTGGGGGTGATCCATGCAGTGGGGAATGAGAATTTGGGGCGCAAAATAAGGTTGCGTTTGTAATGTTAATTACCATAGGAACCTTTAGCCACCACTACAGCCCGAGCCGCTGAACCGACTTACACCAAATTTGGCAGGGAGGTAGATGTCAGTTTCAAGGAAGTGCCTTTTACTTATTTGGTGTTAATCCATTCAGTAGTTTTTGAGAAATGTAAGTTTAAAATTATAGTGATATCTCTGGCCGCAGATATTTAGCTGTGGTTTCTTGACAAATCGCGAATGCACGCGCCAATGGGAATGCTCTGATTGGCTAGTCACAACCTGAATAGAAAGTTGCGGCTGCCATTTTATCTATCGGGAATGGTTCTCGGGGCTGAAAATCTGTGTGAAAGCCCACATAAGAGTTCAGGGAGATACTCTGACCCCATGGTTGAGAAATGGAGGTGTTAGTGGCACAAGTTATGTGTCCAAAATTGATTTTTTTAATCGCTTATGATATTCACGATGAAGTCACGACCGCCAGCACGGCCACCCCGTGTACCGTGTACCATTGTGGGGACATCACGACTATCGACGTTGTCGCGAATACTGGTGAAAATATAAAAAAAAATATCAGTGAATCATTAATACACATTACATTTTTTTGAGATTTTGATAAATGATTTTATAGATTTATTTATATAGTGAGTTATCTACTGTGATGGTTAGAATTAATTATATAAGTATCATTTTTTAATGTGGTGGTGTCTTTTGAAATCCTGCTTTTGCTTTCTGTGTTCATGACTTAGCCGCGGGGATTGTGATTACCGATGTCCTCGCAATATCCAGAGTCACCGCGAAAACGGAAAATAGGTTTTAGAGATGGTTGTTCTAGAAATACAGTAGAAAAACATGAGTTTGAAGTGTACAGTAATACACCTCTAATGTGTAGAATACTGTAATATGTGTGCATATATGTGTTTTCACTTTATGGGAAACGTGCGATCGTCGCGGTTAACGATGTCATCGCCACGTCCCGAATAATGGTGAAAACAGAAAATAGGTCTGAAAGAAGGTTTTTAAAGAAACTTAGTACAAAAATATGAGTTTAAACATGCTTTGAAAGAAATATATATATATATATATATATATATAGTAATGTGTGTAGGCCAATGTTCAGAATGGATTTTTTTACATATTATTTTTGGGTGTATTGGTGGTCATTGAATGTCTGCTTTTCTTTTCCGTTTTCGCGACGTGTCAAAGTCAAAAGATCTTTATTCGATTCATAGAATCATCAAAGCATTATTTAAATATTATAAAACATTTCTAAAAACACATACAATACATTATTCCTATTATTATTTACATTGAGCACTATCCTCGTTGTATATGAGATACACTATAATTATACAGATTGAGATCTTCAATACATCATTCTACTAGGCATTGGTTATCTATTTACATTATTTGTAGAAGGTGCATATAAGGTGCAAAATGCAGATTAACATGGACTTCTTTAAAACTATAGAATTAATAAAAATGCTAAAAATAATTCAATGATATCGATAAATGCATTCTTGATAAAACTACGGTGGATTCCGCTCCTAGCATTCACATTTTATATTACATATCATAACGCAGGAATACAAGTTACAATAATGCAAAGGTCAGTCCCAGGGTAAAAACTATTAATTACAATTTTTGCCCTTTCATTTTCCTTATAAAACTAGTGGCCAATAAAAATCTGCTAACGCCGAATACAATGAGTTTAGAGCTATCAGTTTTTAATATTCGCTGCATCTCATTATATTTTCTAACATTCAGGCTTCTGCCTAATGGCTTTATCCATTTTCTTCTGGCATTTACGTATACTGGGCAAAAAATAAAACGTGCGCGATATCCTCCTTAGCTCCAAGTTGGCATAGCTTGCACTTACAATCCTTGTCCCCATCCTGTGGCGTTGCCCATTTTGATGTAAAAGCATTTATCTGAAGTGTTTCATAACTAAATTTCAGATATAATGGGGCATATTAGCAAGAAGAGGCGATAATCATCGCTAACCCTGCTTAGCGTGATTCTTTTTATCGCCGGCTATCGCTGGAATATATCGCCACGCTAACGCTGTATTAGCAACGATTAGCGCTATGGCGATGAATATTCCAGCGATAGCGGGGGAAAGGGCCAACATCGCTGAAAAACCAGCGATGTTGCATGGAGAAGGGAGAACACCTTGCTGATACGACCCTGTGGTCGTATCAGCATAATCCACCCCCCCATGTTAGGTATGGCTAACACCTGCTAATTGCAGGTGTTAAATAAATGGCGATGACCCCGGTTAGCGCGACTTTTCACGTCGCTAACTGGGGCCATGGCCACCTTGCTAATAGGCGATAGGCCTGTTAGCGAGTGTTTCCCAGGTTTGTTCGTCGGGAACGCCCACTTTGCATGTCATTAGCGATAAATATCGCTGACATGCAAAGCGGTAAAAAAATGGGCGCTAATGCCCGCAAACTGTCGCTAACTGCTGTTAGAGACAGTTTGCTGATAGGGCGATATAAATATCGCCGCTTTAGCGGCAAAAAGTGCCGCTAAAGCGGCGATAGTGCCCTTGCTAATATGCCCCAATGTCTTTGCAAGTTGGGGTTCAATTTCATCCAGGAACGACTCGAAACAAGGAGTCGTTTTAAACATTAGGAATTGTGTTGTAAGCCTTTCTGATGCACTATTTAAAGTGACTTTGTGCCAAATAAAATTCCAATAAATGTTCTTAATCTCGCGCTTTGATTCAGACGTCAGCAGCCTCGGATTTATCCAGAATCTGCTCAACCCTAAATCAAGGAGCCACTTGCAGATATGGGCCAACCAGGGGAAAGTAACATGAACGTCAAGTGACAACAACTCACTCAGTGCTTGTCTGTATGTTTCTAATTCCACTGTTGACCAGTTTCTAACCCAGTATGACAATGTTCTCCAAATCGCCAGGTATTCCAATCGTTTTATGCCCAAATCATATGTTAAAGGGATCACTGGGGTATTTTGGGGAAGAGCCATAAACGTTCTTAAAACCCTATTTTCCCCAACGATTAAAGGGTAGGGGGTTTCACCCCCCCACAGCTCTGAGCCGTACAGGGCAGCGGATTGGGCTCTGGATTTATAAACTTCCAGGGCAGGGGTAATGGCCTTTGACAGAGTCGCATATTGCTTCTTTACATTGGAGCAGAATTTTGCATTAAAATAGTCTTTAATTTCTTTATTTGTGGGTTCCATGAAAGTTTTGAGTCAATGGTATCCCCCAAATAAACAAAGTTGGAGACACGCTCCAAGGTCACTCCATTCAATGATATATTATTTTTAAAACATTTATGGGGTCTCATAGACATGTATTTTGTTTTGATAGGGTTTATTTCTAAACCTTTTAATTTACAGTAGTCGTTGAGCCTATTTAAAAGATTTTGTAAGCCCCTTGGGGTTTGGGACAACAAAATTGTGTCGTCCGCGAATGTTAACGCGCAAATGTGGGTCCCTCCAAGCTTTGGGGAATCATGTTGAGATTTTTGAAGGTACTGGACCATATCATTAACGTATAAAAGAAACAAAGTTGGCACCAGGATGCAGCCCTGGCGCACACCTCCCCTAACTGGAATCTCATCCGTGAGCTCCCCCCCTTTGCCCCAGCGCACCTTTGCGAAATTGTCCTCATGTAACCTTATAAGTTGGAGTAGAATCTCCTCCGGTACCCCCTGCTGCAGCAAGTTTTTCCATAGTTGATCCCTAGGAATTGAATTGAATGCTGCTTTTAAATCAATAAAAGCAACATATAAATGACCGGCTCTCAACCTTGTGTACTTCCAGGCTAGAGTTACAAGTCTAAAGACTTGATCTATTGTACTTGTTTTCCTTCTAAAACCAGCCTGGCATGGTGAAAGTACATCTTTTTCTTTTATCCAGTCATTTAACTTGTCCAAAACCTGCTTGGCATAAACTTTTTGCATGATATCTAGCAGGCTTATGGGCCTGTAATTTGCGGGATCGTCCCTGCTGCCCTTTTTGTAAATTGGGACTATCTCGGCACCTTTCTAGGATTCTGGAATGGGTTGTCCCCTAGCAATTGCATTGCATTAAAGATTTATGTATGGTGCCCACACTTCCGGGGCATGTTTTAAAATGTCCCCTGGTATCTTATCAGGTCCGGGCGCTTTAAATAATTTGATAGCAGCTATAGCAAGTGTAGTATCTTCGATACTAAACTGTAGAGGCGCAATTTGAGGTAAGTTCAAAGGCCCCTCAGTGCTACTTGAGGAATCTGTATCTAACTCATTTGGGGTGGCATATAGATTAGCAAAATGTCTTTGCCATGTACAGGGGTCTAAAAAGTGGTCTTGGGCCGGGTTGCTTACTTTACTGCCATGGGCAATTATCCTCCAAAACATAGACTGATCACCGGCCTTTGAAGCTAATATAAGATCATCCCAGCTAGCATCTTCCAAATTCCTGCGGGCTACTTTCAGGGTTTTCTTGTATTCTTTTCTTTCGCGTCTAATCTCGATTATTTCTTTGGCCTTTAAAGCCCTGATAAGACATTGTTTAGCTACTGTGCATTCTTTGTCAAACCAAGGATTAGACGGCTGCATATTGCCCCTACGATTACCAGTTCCAGACTGTGATTTAGTTAGGTAGGGTTTCATATTCTCCTCCAACCTCTGATGAATCTGAGTTATAGGTATATTTTCAGGGCCTGACCTAAGTAGGTGGTTAAATGTTCACTAAAAATATTGTATATATTAATGAGGGGCTCAACTTGGCCCATTATAGTGGGCCACTTAACTGCCCTCCGGTTGTTGTTTGCTAAGGGCGGTATAATCTCTACCCCCAAATCAGTTGAGAGAGTTGGTTGAATAAAAAACCATTTCCCTCTTAGATCTAAACACAGTGGGAAGTGGTCACTCTCTACTCTTTTGTCAACCTTAAAATCCTGTACATAGGTCCAATGGGCTTCACTTATCATTACATAATCTATTCGGGATGAGGAATTTCCTCTCGAAAATGTATTTGAGCATTCAAGGTCTGAGGGAAGCCGACCGTTACATGCCCTTAGACCTTTCTCTATAGTGAGATGGAATAGTTGCATGGCTGAGACGGAGCACCCCACCGTATTTTCTGCCATAAGGAGCGGGATCCCCCTTGCTAAATCTTCTTCCTCAAAGATGGTGTCTAATCCCGTCATAGGTTCATAGCAGCAATTGAAGTCGCCCCCAACTATAATGGCCCCATTTGGTTCAATAAGATCAAGAATCCCTTCGAATTGTTGTATTAACAATGATTCTTTCAAGCGTTCCCTTGGTCTTATATATATATTAAAAAGATGCATCTGGGACTTATTTGGGAACTTTAGTTTTAGCCCCAGAATATCTTTTGAACTAGTGGGCACTGCTTCTATGGTTGCATTTATATTAATTTTAATCCAAGTTAAAAGCCCACCTGACAGTCTCCCTCTTTTTGACTGGAGGGCTTCTATACTAAATGTTCTGTACCCTACTTTATATAATGGCTCTCTCGCCCATGTCTCCTGGAAGAGGCATAGATCGAAATTGCCAATATAATCCTGCCAATCTGGCTCATTAAGTTTTTGTGAGAGCCCGCTATATCCAGGAGATCATCTTCATACATTCCGGGGTTGGATGTATAGGCGTATTAAAAGATTGATCAAGCATAGATATACAGCCATACCCCGCTGTCTCAGGGGCATTAGATGCCCCACTTTCTTGTAGATCTAATCTCTCTAGGTGGGCATCCTGAGTATCTTGGATACCGGATTCTGATACACAGTGATTCCTATCTGTTAGGCTGGATGTGCCCCCCAATATTGTGTTCATTCTTGCCTGCTCATTCAGTCAATCTATGGCATCTATATTATTTGGCCCCTCCATAGCTTGTAGAACAGTGTTGCATCTGTCTGGGCTAGATTTATTCTGTCTGAAGCTAATTTTAGAATCAAAGAAAGAATGTGTTCGTAGGTTCATAGTAATCAAATAATCTGTGATAGATTTTGAATGAAAAGTTAACTTTAAGTCGTCCAGGTTCCCCTCTTCTTGCTTGATCCGTTCAGCTTTTTTTTATGTTGGATCTTATTATAGAAAGGCACTGTCGTTTGGTTCTAATCCAATGTGTCACTTTATTTATAAGTGAATCCTCATCTTCTCTAGTTCCCTGCTTTAATCTGGGGACATTTGTCAAGAAGACATTATAAGAATTCGGCTTCCCCTTATTCAAATGATGAGATAATAAGTGAAGTTCCTGCGACTGCTGGTAGCCCCTATCCTCCCACCCAATTCTTGGGTTTAACCCAAGCATTCCTTGGTTAGCTGGTACTGGCCTATTTACAAAATAAGCATCTGGAGATGTACCTTTATGTGTCACATGTTTTGGGGGAGGAGGCAGTCCAGAGTTGCCACGTGTATTAGTCACTTGATTCACAAGCCAGGGTGGATGATGAATTCTGGAGGCCACATGTTTACTCTGGTTTACTGCTTCATTTGAAGGGTGTTTAAATGCTACTCTGGGTGGTAACCTAGTTGGTACATTATCTGCATAAGTATGATAAGATTTCCTCCCAGAATGTTCCCTGTTACCCAGTACTTTGCTCTCATCTATTGGGGTTATGGGTAATTGCGTTGTTAAATCCCCAATCATCCTTTTGAGTACCAGGACCTCATCTTGTACTACATTTAGTTTTAGGCAAAGTTCCAACATAAGTGCGTGGGTATCTATTGGTTCTGTTTGAGTCTCCACTTCCCTACTAATAGCTGGGAACCGTAGGTTACGTTCAATATCTTTTATTTGACCTTCCTGTACTTCTTCTAAGTTGTCTGCTAGCAGTGAGTATCTATTAGAGCAGTCTATGTTTATAATCTCCCTATTTGTGGAGATTTCTTGGTTCCTGGCTGAGATGTCCAACCCCGGGGAAGCTGTTCTAGGATGACTAGACATCGCCTTTTTTGGGGGTTTATTTTGGGGTTGTAGGGCTGTCGTGCTATGGATTTGGTGAACGATAATTGTGGGGCTGCACGATCTTACAGTAGTCGCTTTATCCTTTTTACTATAGTAGAAGGAGATTTTATTTGCACCCTTAGTTTTAAGCTCCTTCCCATTGGCCAACATAGTTTCCACTTCCTCAATTAGGTTGTCAATAGCTGCCAGAGTGCAGTTTTCAGCTGCGGATTTAGCTGACTTACTAGTTTTTGCTATCTTTTTCCTTCCTGCCACAGCCTCTGTGGCCTTCCTTTTCCCCATTATCTCCAAAGCTAGTTCTAATATACCAGGACTCTAAGTATTGGGCCTATTGGTGTTGAAGTGTTAAAGGCCTAGTTTAGGGCAAGGACTTAGATAAGCAAGAGACAGGTAACAGCGATTATACACCACTTGTAGTCAAAGCTGCAAATAGAATGTGCATCAATGTACAAGCCTTCTATAATCAGAAATTACTTCAAAGATCAATTAGTGGGGTAAACACAGTTTTAACAGTTTGGCCCTTACGAGGCTTATTGGCCTCCAATATTAAGACCTTGGCTTATCCTTTATCTGATTTGACAAGGCTTATACAATGGGCCCAGGAACAACAATAAACTCTTTCCAACGTCAGCTTCCTGTAGAAAAGTTTTTTTGTTTTTTTTTAAAGTCAAGTAAGAAAACAGGAGTCCATTCCCAAATGGCTGGAATTTGCAAAAGGTAAAATCCAAATCAAGGCACTAGAAGAAATACAAAATCTTACCAATAGCGTCACATTTCTTTATAAATAGCCAAGGGAGATGGCCCAGCCCAGCCTCATCCGGGCTCTGACAGGCGCAGACGGGCCCGGAGCCCGCGAAGGATTTTAAAGCGCCTCTGGGCGCTGTTGACTGATGTTGGCGGTAACGACCGCGTTGGAGGCTGCAACGGCTGGTCCTAGTGCCCCTCTCCCCTTCAGCAGTGTAACAGGGCAAAGTTGCAAAGACGTGCTTCTCGTGCTGCGGGAGCCCGCAAAGGATTTTAAAGCGCCTCCGGGCGCTGTTGACTGACGTTGGCGGTAACGACCATGTTGGAGGCTGCAATGGCTGGTCCTAGTGCCCCTCTCCCCTTCAGCAGTGTAACAGGGCAAAGTTGCAAAGACGGGCTTACCGCGCTGCGGGAGCCCGTGAAGGATTTTAAAGCGCCTCCGGACGCTGTTGACTGACGTTGGCGGTAACGACCGCGTTGGAGGCTGCAACGGCTGGTCCTAGTGCCCCTCTCCCCTTCAGCAGTGTAACAGGGCAAAGTTGCAAAGACGGGCTTCCTGCTCTGCGGGAGCCCGCAAAGGATTTTAAAGTGCCTCCGGGCGCTGTTGACTGACGTTGGCGGTAACGGCCGCGTTGGAGGCTGCAACGGCTGGTCCTAGTGCCCCTCTCCCCTTCAGCAGTGTAACAGTGCAAAGTTGCAAAGATGGGCTTCCCGCGCTGCGGGGGCCCATGAAGGATTTTAAAGCGCCTCCGGGCGCTGTTGACTGACGGTGGTAACGACCGCGTTGGAGGCTGCAATGGCTGGTCCTAGTGCCCCTCTCCCCTTCAGCAGTGTAACAGGGCAAAGTTGCAAAGTCGCGACGCATCAGCGGGAATCACGACGTTGTCGCGACGATCCCAAAAAACTAAAGAAAAAAAACCCTCTGGAAAAAAACTTCACAATATTTCGGGTACTAAGGTGACTGACAGGAGCCATTGTGCTGGTTGTGTGTATATGGCTGCTACATATAAGACCGGATGAAGAGTTTCAGGTTACTTAGAAACACCCTGTTACCTTCATCTGTAAAGTGCACTCCAGCAATTCTATAAATTCCATGCATTTTAAAATGCAGATTGTTGTTATAGATACAGCCCATACAATGATCTCTGATAAATGCAGAAACTGTTCTATTAACATGTTTCCTGGCTTTGTCAATCAGTGGACAGAATTGATTTGACCACTTCCATTTCTGTCTTTGGCATATATTAGAGTAGACCAAGACAGTGTGAGGGAAAAGCGACATCAGATCTGCAAAGGTATCTTTCATTAGGATTTCCACCCCTACCTCAGTCAATGTGCCTAGGTCGTTGCCACCAAAATGCACAATCATGAGGTGAGGAGTTTGGGAATCCACAATGGATTTAACCAAAGCCAGCAACTGATGAAACTTTAACCCTCTCTGGCCAAACCAAGTAATCTGCACATTTGGCAAACCCAAGTCCCTGTCAATACGTCTCTTTTTTGGTGCCTCTTTAGCCCAATAGATATAGCTGCATCCCACAATCCATACTCTAAGCATTTTGATGTGAAGGAGCAATAGTAGTCAGGAGAAGACTGGAGCTGAATGAGGTAGATTTCCAAAGGAAAAAAAGTTAAGATGGAGGTGTTTTAAAAAAAAAAATTATATATATATATAGGATTTGAAGTGAAAGTAAGCGGAGAATTTGGAGATATATATATATATATATATCCAAAAACTGTAGTCGCGGGTCTCTCTGCCTCTTTCAGCAGCGGGCTCGAGTGAGGTCGCGAACCTCCAGTAATTCTCCAAAGTACTTTTTGTCGATAAACATAAAGCAAGCTCGAGCCCAAATCTATAAAGCGTGATTTATTTAAACATATGGCAAGCAAACGCCCAACGCGTTTTGGTGCAGCCGCACCTTGGTCACGGGTCAAGGACTGTTTGTAACATTCGAAAACATATAGTGCACTTTCAACAAAAATAGATATAGGACTACATATCACAATGCCTCATGGATAGCTGAGTAGTGGCATCCATTTTGAAGTGGTTACTTTCAATGCAAGATTAATACAACACACCACAAATTATCTGATAACTGAAAATTAATGCATGAAATAATCTTGTGTGGAAAATGTCAAATCACATAGCAATAAATGCCGGATATGTGCTAAAATCCATTAATTAAATAAACAAACAATTCAGCCCCAGTGGGCCAATACAAAAGGACTTGCTCCTTTTCAGATAAATTCCGCCCAGCTAAAATCACACAATTCTGCCCCAGTGGGCCTTGACAGACAAGAAATTCTTCTGTTTGTTTGTATACCGGCACTGTACTGCCCTAGTGGGCGCTATAGCACATCACACACTGTCCAGCAAACATGTATTCAGTTGAAGTCTACACTTAAAAGTGGTATCAGAAGCTCTTTTGCATTTCTTCAACATGACATGCTGATATTTCCGTCTCCTACAAAGAATTAAAAACAGTGCAATCAATATTTTATATTGTGAGTTAAATACACAAACATGGCTTACGATGTAGTAGTAACTATATATAAACAGCGGAACAGAACTGATCAAAACAATGAATTGATAAGATTATTACCCCAAATGAACAAACATCTCTTCATCCTTATTCAATCCCATAGGGTGCACTGTACCATATTTTATGATCATTTTGGACTCCAGACGCCTTAGTTCCCTTACTCTGTTACCTCCTCTCTCAGATTTAGGAATTCTATCTAGGGCACAGAAGCTTAAGAGACTTGTGTTTTTGTTATGGAACTCTTTAAAATGCCTGGCCATGGGATATTGCCTGTTCTCATTGGCAATTGCCCTCATATGCTCCAAAATGCGCTTCTTGACTTGATGGATAGTGCTCCCTATGTATATCAGTGAACAAGGGCAACTTAGTGCATACACACAATGATCCGATTTACATGTGAGATGTTTAGTAATAATAAAAGGTTTTTGCTCTTTGGACAACTGGATGTCTTTGCGCCTAGTACTGTTTTTACAGGACTTGCATGAATTGCATGTGAAAAAGCCCTGTATCGGACTGGGATCTTTATCTCCTTGCAATATATTACTGCAAAGTAAATCATTCAAGGCCGTGCATTTTCTAAAAGTTATTTTAGGTTCCCCACCTACATGTTTTTTTAAAAGTTGCATCAGTGTTTAAAACATGCCAGTATTTTCTCAGACATTTCCTGACCTCCCAAGATTGATTATTGTACGAAGTTATAAATCTTATGGGTTCCTGCACATTTGCATCCACTATTTTTGGTTTGAGTGTGTCTGCTCTATCAATGGCATTATTTTGGTACATGCTTGGTTGGTGACTTTCATCGAATAACCTCTTTCCAAAAATCTACTCTTCATATTTAGCATCTCTAACTGGAAGGTCTGATCAGAGCTGCAATTTCTTTTAGCTCTCAAGAGCTCGCCGTATGGTATACTGTTAATCAAGTTTTTTGGATGACAGCTTTTAGCATGTAGCAAACTGTTTCCAGCAGTTACTTTTCGAAACAGTCTGCTCTCCAATTTATCACCCTGTACCTTGACTTCCACATCCAGGAATTCAATCTTTTCACTGTGCACTGTACTGGTAAATTTTAAATTGCATTGATTGTTATTCAATGCAACTACAAACTGAGCTGCTTCTTCTTCTGTCCCCCTCCAGATGCAAAACACATCATCTATATACCTCGCCCAGAGGACGACGTTGTGGGTAAAGGCCATGATGTTACTAGCCACCTGCTCCTCCCACCAGCCAAGGTACCTACCGGCATAGCTGGGGGCTAAGCAGGTTCCCATCGCCATCCCCTGGGTCTGGCAATAGATGACATGATCGAACAAGAAGTAGTTATTGGATAGGCATGTATGCATCATATTTAACAGCATTTCTGTATGTTTAAAATAGGATAAATCCCGTTGTTTCAAAAAATGACGATTAGCCTCCAATCCTAAGCTGTGAGGTATGCATGTATATAAACTGTTGACATCAAGTGTCATAAGTAACATGTCATCTGCCCAACTTACTTTTTCAATTATTTTCAGAAAGTCTCTAGTATTGCAAGAGAATAGAACTATTGTTATTAAATATTCTGATAAGGGTGGGAATGTCGTAATATGGCCCAGACATATGTATCTTGAGGAAGGCAAAAGACAATTGAATGATGTTGAAAGTTACAAAGTCAGTAACAGAATGTGTTATGACAAGAGTAATGAGGCTTTTAAATCCCAATTGTTAAAATGGAAACGTGAGAAATTGTTATCTGATGATGAGTACAAATACTTAAACTGTGAATATCCTAAACTGGCGGCAATGTATTTGCTGCCCAAGATACATAAAGACAGCCAGATCCCACCAGGGCGTCCTATTGTGTCTTCAATGGGAAGTACTTATGAGAACACATCAAAATATATTGATTACTTCTTGCGCCCATTTGTACAGGCGCTCCCATCTTATGTACAAGACACTAGAGACTTTCTGAAAATAATTGAAAAAGTAAGTTGGTCAGATGACATGTTACTTATGACACTTGATGTCAACAGTTTATATACATGCATACCTCACAGCTTAGGATTGGAGGCTAATCGTCATTTTTTGAAACAACGGGATTTATCCTATTTTAAACATACAGAAATGCTGTTAAATATGATGCATACATGCCTATCCAATAACTACTTCTTGTTCGATCATGTCATCTATTGCCAGACCCAGGGGGTGGCGATGGGAACCTGCTTCGCCCCCAGCTATGCCGGTCTGTACCTTGCATGTGTGCACTGCTGAGCCTGAGGTCAGTTTAAAAGTAGCCCTGTGTGTGCAGAAAGAGGCAAGAGAGGTGCAGAAAGAAGCAAGAGAGGTGTAGAAAGAAGCAAGAGAAGTGCAGAAAGAAGCAACAGAGGTGCAGAAAGAAGCAAGAGCAGTGCAGAAAGAACCAACAGAGGTGCAGAAAGAGGCAAGAGAGGTGCAGAAAGAGGCAAGAGAAGGGCAGAAAGAAGCAAAAGAGGTGCAGAAAGAGGCAAGAGGGTGCAGAAAGAGGCAAGAGAAGTGCAGAAAGAAGCAACAGAGGTGCATAAAGAGACAAGAGAACTGAAAAAGTGGCAAGAGAGTTGCAGAAACAGGCAAGAGATGTGCAGAAAGAGGGAACAGGGGTGCAGAAAGAGGAAAGAGAGGTTCAGAAAGAGGGAAGAGAGGTGTAGAAAGAGAGAAGAAGGGTGCAGAAAGAGGCAAGAGGGATGCAGAAAGAAGCAACAGAAGTGCAGAAAGAAGCAAGAGAAGTGCAGAAAGAAGCAACAGAGGTGCCGAAATAGGCAAGAGGGGTGCAGAAAGAGGAAGAGAAGTGCAAAAAAGAAGCAACAGAGGTGCAGAAGGAAGCAAGAGAAGTGCAGAAAGAGGCAAGAGAGTTGCAGAAACAGGCAAAAGAGGTGCAGAAAGAAGCAAGAGTAATGCAGTTAGAAACAACAAAGGTACAGAAGGAGGCAAGAGGGGTGCAGAAAGAGGCAAGAGCAGTGCAGAAAGAACCAAGTGACGTGCAGGAAAAGGGAAGAAGGGTGCAGAAAGAGGCATGAGGGGTGCAGAAAGAAGGAAGAGAACTGCAGAAAGAAGCAAGAGGGAAGAGAGGTGTAGAAAGAGAGAAGAAGGGTGCAGAAAGAGGCAAGAAGGGTGCAGAAAGAAGCAACAGAAGTACAGAAAGAAGCAAGAGAAGTGCAGAAAGAAGCAACAGAGGTGCCGAAATAGGCAAGAGGGGTGCAGAAAGAGGAAGAGAAGTGCAAAAAAGAAGCAACAGAGGTGCAGAAGAGGAAGCAAGAGAAGTGCAGAAAGAGGCAAGAGAGTTGCAGAAACAGGCAAAAGAGGTGCAGAAAGAAGCAAGAGTAATGCAGTTAGAAACAACAAAGGTACAGAAGGAGGCAAGAGGGGTGCAGAAAGAGGCAAGAGCAGTGCAGAAAGAACCAAGTGACGTGCAGGAAAAGGGAAGAAGGGTGCAGAAAGAGGCATGAGGGGTGCAGAAAGAAGGAAGAGAACTGCAGAAAGAAGCAAGAGGGAAGAGAGGTGTAGAAAGAGAGAAGAAGGGTGCAGAAAGAGGCAAGAGGGGTGCAGAAAGAAGCAACAGAAGTGCAGAAAGAAGCAAGAGAAGTGCAGAAAGAAGCAACAGAGGTGCCGAAATAGGCAAGAGGGGTGCAGAAAGAGGAAGTGAAGTGCAAAAAAGAAGCAACCGAGGTGCAGAAGGAAGCAAGAGAAGTGCAGAAAGAGGCAAGAGAGTTGCAGAAACAGGCAAAAGAGGTGCAGAAAGAAGCAAGAGCAATGCAGTTAGAAACAACAGAGGTACAGAAGGAGGCAAGAGGGGTGCAGAAAGAGGCAAGAGCAGTGCAGAAAGAACCAAGAGACATGCAGGAAAAGGGAAGAAGGGTGCAGAAAGAGGCACGAGGGGTGCAGAAAGAAGCAAGTGAGATGAAGAAAGAGGCAAGAGAGGTGCAGAAACAGGCAAGAAAAGTGTTGAAAGAGGCAAGAGAGGTGCAGAAGGAGGCAAGAGAACTGCAGAAAGAGGCAAGAGAGTTGCAGAAAGAGGCAAATGAGGTGCAGAAGGAGGCAAGAGAACTGTAGAAAGAGGCAAAGAGTTGCAGAAACAGGCAAAAGGTGTGCAGAAAGAGGGAACAGGTGGGCAGACTGAGGCAAGAGAAGTACAGAAAGAGGGAAGAGGGGGTGCAGTAAAAGGCAAGAGGGGTGCAGAAAGAAGCAGCAGAGGTGCAGAAAGAGGCAAGAGGGGTGCAGAAAGAAGCAAGAGAAGTGCAGAAAGAAGGAACAGAAGTGCAGAAAGAGGCAAGAAGAGTGCAGACAGAGGACAGAGAGGTACAGAAATAGGGAAGAGGGGTGCAGAAAGAGGCAAGAGGGGGCAGACAATTTGCAAGAAAGGTGCAGAAAGAAACAAGAGCAGTACAGAAACAACCAAGAGAGGTGCAGAAAGAGACAAGAGGGTGCAGAAAGAGGCAAGAGAAGTGCAGAAAGAAGCAACAGAGGTGCAGAAAGAGACATGAGAACTGAAAAAGTGGCAAGAGAGTTGCAGAAACAGGCAAGAGATGTGCAGAAAGAGGGAACAGGGGTGCAGAAAGAGGCAAGAGAGGTTCAGAAAGAGGGAAGAGAGGTGTAGAAAGAGGGAAGAAGGGTGCAGAAAGAGGCAAGAGGGGTGCAGAAAGAAGCAACAGAAGTGCAGAAAGAAGCAAGAGAAGTGCAGAAAGAAGCAACAGAGGTGCCGAAATAGGCAAGAGGGGTACAGAAAGAGGAAGAGGGGTGCAGAAAGAAGCAACAGAAGTGCAGAAAGAAGCAAGAGAAGTGCAGAAAGAAGCAACAGAGGTGCCGAAATAGGCAAGAGGGGTGCAGAAAGAGGAAGAGAAGTGCAAAAAGAAGCAACAGAGGTGCAGAAGGAAGCAAGAGAAGTGCAGAAAGAGGCAAGAGAGTTGCAGAAACAGGCAAAAGAGGTGCAGAAAGAAGCAAGAGCAATGCAGTTAGAAACAACAGAGGTACAGAAGGAGGCAAGAGGGGTGCAGAAAGAGGCAAGAGCAGTGCAGAAAGAACCAAGAGACATGCAGGAAAAGGGAAGAAGGGTGCAGAAAGAGGCACAAGGGGTGCAGAAAGAAGGAAGAGAACTGCAGAAAGAAGCAACAGAGGTGCTGAAAGAGGCATGAAGGGTGCAGAAAGAGACAAGAGAAGTGCAGAAAGAAGCAACAGAAGTACAGAAAGAGGCAAGAGTGGTGCAGAAAGAGGGAAGAGGGGAGTAGAAAGAGGCAAGAGAGTTGCACAAAGAGGGATGAGGGGTGCAGAAACAGGCAAAAGGGGTGCAGAAAGAAGCAAGTGAGGTGCAGAAATTGACAAGAGAGTTGCAGAAAGAGGCAAGAGAGGTGCAGAAACAGGCAAGAGAAGTGTTGAAAGAGGCAAGAGAGGTGCAGAAGGAGGCACGAGAACTGCAGAAAGAGGCAAGAGGGTTGCAGAAAGAGGCAAATGAGGTGCAGAAGGAGGCAAGAGAACTGTAGAAAGAGGCAAAGAGTTGCAGAAACAGGCAAAAGGTGTGCAGAAAGAGGGAACAGGTGGGCAGACTGAGGCAAGAGAAGTGCAGAAAGAGGGAAGAGGGGGTGCAGAAAGAGGCAAGAGGGGTGCAGAAAGAAGCAGCAGAGGTGCAGAAAGAGGCAAGAGGGGTGCAGAAAGAAGCAAGAGAAGTGCAGAAAGAAGGAACAGAAGTGCAGAAAGAGGCAAGAGGAGTGCAGACAGAGGAAAGAGAGGTACAGAAATAGGGAAGAGGGGTGCAGAAAGAGGCAAGAGTGGGCAGACAATTTGCAAGAAAGGTGCAGAAAGAAATAAGAGCAGTACAGAAACAACCAAGAGATGTGCAGAAAGAGACAAGAGGGTGCAGAAAGAGGCAAGAGAAGTGCAGAAAGAAGCAACAGAGGTGCAGAAAGAGACAAGAGAACTGAAAAAGTGGCAAGAGAGTTGCAGAAACAGGCAAGAGATGTGCAGAAAGAGGGAACAGGGGTGCAGAAAGAGGCAAGAGAGGTTCAGAAAGAGGGAAGAGAGGTGTAGAAAGAGAGAAGAAGGGTGCAGAAAGAGGCAAGAGGGGTACAGAAAGAGGAAGAGGGGTGCAGAAAGAAGCAACAGAAGTGCAGAAAGAAGCAAGAGAAGTGCAGAAAGAAGCAACAGAGGTGCCAAAATAGGCAAGAGGGGTACAGAAAAAGGAAGAGGGGTGCAGAAAGAAGCAACAGAAGTGCAGAAAGAAGCAAGAGAAGTGCAGAAAGAAGCAACAGAGGTGCCAAAATAGGCAAGAGGGGTGCAGAAAGAGGAAGAGAAGTGCAAAAAAGAAGCAACAGAGGTGCAGAAGGAAGCAAGAGAAGTGCAGAAAGAGGCAAGAGAGTTGCAGAAACAGGCAAAAGAGGTGCAGAAAGAAGCAAGAGCAATGCAGTTAGAAACAACAAAGGAACAGAAGGAGGCAACAGGGGTGCAGAAAGAGGCAAGAGCAGTGCAGAAAAAACCAAGTGACGTGCAGGAAAAGGGAAGAAGGGTGCAGAAAGAGGCACGAGGGGTGCAGAAAGAAGGAAGAGAACTGCAGAAAGAAGCAACAGAGGTACAGAAAGAGGCACGAGTGGTGCAGAAAGAAGCAAGAGAAGTGCAGAAAGAAGGAACAGAAGTGCAGAAAGAGGCAAGAGGAGTGCAGACAGAGGAAAGAGAGGTACAGAAATAGGGAAGAGGGGTGCAGAAAGAGGCAAGAGGGGGCAGACAATTTGCAAGAAAGGTGCAGAAAGAAACAAGAGCAGTACAGAAACAACCAAGAGAGGTGCAGAAAGAGACAAGAGGATGCAGAAAGAGGCAAGAGAAGTGCAGAAAGAAGCAACAGAGGTGCAGAAAGAGACAAGAGAACTGAAAAAGTGGCAAGAGAGTTGCAGAAACAGGCAAGAGATGTGCAGAAAGAGGGAACAGGGGTGCAGAAAGAGGCAAGAGAGGTTCAGAAAGAGGGAAGAGAGGTGTAGAAAGAGGGAAGAAGGGTGCAGAAAGAGGCAAGAGGGGTGCAGAAAGAAGCAACAGAAGTGCAGAAAGAAGCAAGAGAAGTGCAGAAAGAAGCAACAGAGGTGCCGAAATAGGCAAGAGGGGTACAGAAAGAGGAAGAGGGGTGCAGAAAGAAGCAACAGAAGTGCAGAAAGAAGCAAGAGAAGTGCAGAAAGAAGCAACAGAGGTGCCGAAATAGGCAAGAGGGGTGCAGAAAGAGGAAGAGAAGTGCAAAAAGAAGCAACAGAGGTGCAGAAGGAAGCAAGAGAAGTGCAGAAAGAGGCAAGAGAGTTGCAGAAACAGGCAAAAGAGGTGCAGAAAGAAGCAAGAGCAATGCAGTTAGAAACAACAAAGGTACAGAAGGAGGCAAGAGGGGTGCAGAAAGAGGCAAGAGCAGTGCAGAAAGAACCAAGTGACGTGCAGGAAAAGGGAAGAAGGGTGCAGAAAGAGGCACGAGGGGTGCAGAAAGAAGGAAGAGAACTGCAGAAAGAAACAACAGAGGTACAGAAAGAGGCACGAGTGGTGCAGAAAGAGGGAAGAGAGGTGTAGAAAGAGGCAAGAGAGTTGCACAAAGAGGGAAGAGGGGTGTAGAAAGAGGCAAGAGGGGTGCAGAAAGAAGCAAGTGAGATGCAGAAAGAGGCAAGAGAGGTGCAGAAACAGGCAAGAGAGGTGCAGAAACAGGCAAGAAAAGTGTTGAAAGAGGAAAGAGAGGTGCAGAAGGAGGCAAGAGAACTGCAGAAAGAGGCAAGAGAGTTGCAGAAAGAGGCAAATGAGGTGCAGAAGGAGGCAAGAGAACTGTAGAAAGAGGCAAAGAGTTGCAGAAACAGGCAAAAGGTGTGCAGAAAGAGGGAACAGGTGGGCAGACTGAGGCAAGAGAAGTACAGAAAGAGGGAAGAGGGGGTGCAGTAAAAGGCAAGAGGGGTGCAGAAAGAAGCAGCAGAGGTGCAGAAAGAGGCAAGAGGGGTGCAGAAAGAAGCAAGAGAAGTGCAGAAAGAAGGAACAGAAGTACAGAAAGAGGGAAGAGGGGGTGCAGTAAAAGGCAAGAGGGGTGCAGAAAGAAGCAGCAGAGGTGCAGAAAGAGGCAAGAGGGGTGCAGAAAGATGCAAGAGAAGTGCAGAAAGAAGGAACAGAAGTGCAGAAAGAGGCAAGAAGAGTGCAGACAGAGGAAAGAGAGGTACAGAAATAGGGAAGAGGGGTGCAGAAAGAGGCAAGAGGGGGCAGACAATTTGCAAGAAAGGTGCAGAAAGAAACAAGAGCAGTACAGAAACAACCAAGAGAGGTGCAGAAAGAGACAAGAGGATGCAGAAAGAGGCAAGAGAAGTGCAGAAAGAAGCAACAGAGGTGCAGAAAGAGACAAGAGAACTGAAAAAGTGGCAAGAGAGTTGCAGAAACAGGCAAGAGATGTGCAGAAAGAGGGAACAGGGGTGCAGAAAGAGGCAAGAGAGGTTCAGAAAGAGGGAAGAGAGGTGTAGAAAGAGGGAAGAAGGGTGCAGAAAGAGGCAAGAGGGGTGCAGAAAGAAGCAACAGAAGTGCAGAAAGAAGCAAAGAGAAGTGCAGAAAGAAGCAACAGAGGTGCCGAAATAGGCAAGAGGGGTACAGAAAGAGGAAGAGGGTGCAGAAAGAAGCAACAGAAGTGCAGAAAGAAGCAAGAGAAGTGCAGAAAGAAGCAACAGAGGTGCAGAAATAGGCAAGAGGGGTGCAGAAAGAGGAAGAGAAGTGCAAAAAGAAGCAACAGAGGTGCAGAAGGAAGCAAGAGAAGTGCAGAAAGAGGCAAGAGAGTTGCAGAAACAGGCAAAAGAGGTGCAGAAAGAAGCAAGAGCAATGCAGTTAGAAACAACAGAGGTACAGAAGGAGGCAAGAGGGGTGCAGAAAGAGGCAAGAGCAGTGCAGAAAGAACCAAGAGACATGCAGGAAAAGGGAAGAAGGGTGCAGAAAGAGGCACGAGGGGTGCAGAAAGAAGGAAGAGAACTGCAGAAAGAAGCAACAGAGGTGCTGAAAGAGGCATGAAGGGTGCAGAAAGAGACAAGAGAAGTGCAGAAAGAAGCAACATAGGTACAGAAAGAGGCAAGAGTGGTGCAGAAAGAGGGAAGAGGGGAGTAGAAAGAGGCAAGAGAGTTGCACAAAGAGGGAAGAGGGGTGCAGAAACAGGCAAAAGGGGTGCAGAAAGAAGCAAGTGAGGTGCAGAAATTGACAAGAGAGTTGCAGAAAGAGGCAAGAGAGGTGCAGAAACAGGCAAGAGAAGTGTTGAAAGAGGCAAGAGAGGTGCAGAAGGAGGCACGAGAACTGCAGAAAGAGGCAAGAGGGTTGCAGAAAGAGGCAAATGAGGTGCAGAAGGAGGCAAGAGAACTGTAGAAAGAGGCAAAGAGTTGCAGAAACAGGCAAAAGGTGTGCAGAAAGAGGGAACAGGTGGGCAGACTGAGGCAAGAGAAGTGCAGAAAGAGGGAAGAGGGGTGCAGAAAGAGGCAAGAGGGGTGCAGAAAGAAGCAGCAGAGGTGCAGAAAGAGGCAAGAGGGGTGCAGAAAGAAGCAAGAGAAGTGCAGAAAGAAGGAAGAGAAGTGCAGAAAGAGGCAAGAGGAGTGCAGACAGAGGAAAGAGAGGTACAAAAATAGGGAAGAGGGGTGCAGAAAGAGGCAAGAGGGGGCAGACAATTTGCAAGAAAGGTGCAGAAAGAAACAAGAGCAGTACAGAAACAACCAAGAGATGTGCAGAAAGAGACAAGAGGGTGCAGAAAGAGGCAAGAGAAGTGCAGAAAGAAGCAACAGAGGTGCAGAAAGAGACAAGAGAACTGAAAAAGTGGCAAGAGAGTTGCAGAAACAGGCAAGAGATGTGCAGAAAGAGGGAACAGGGGTGCAGAAAGAGGCAAGAGAGGTTCAGAAAGAGGGAAGAGAGGTGTAGAAAGAGGGAAGAAGGGTGCAGAAAGAGGCAAGAGGGGTGCAGAAAGAAGCAACAGAAGTGCAGAAAGAAGCAAGAGAAGTGCAGAAAGAAGCAACAGAGGTGCCGAAATAGGCAAGAGGGGTACAGAAAGAGGAAGAGGGGAGCAGAAAGAAGCAACAGAAGTGCAGAAAGAAGCAAGAGAAGTGCAGAAAGAAGCAACAGAGGTGCCGAAATAGGCAAGAGGGGTGCAGAAAGAGGAAGAGAAGTGCAAAAAAGAAGCAACAGAGGTGCAGAAGGAAGCAAGAGAAGTGCAGAAAGAGGCAAGAGAGTTGCAGAAACAGGCAAAAGAGGTGCAGAAAGAAGCAAGAGCAATGCAGTTAAAAACAACAAAGGTACAGAAGGAGGCAAGAGGGGTGCAGAAAGAGGCAAGAGCAGTGCAGAAAGAACCAAGTGACGTGCAGGAAAAGGGAAGAAGGGTGCAGAAAGAGGCACGAGGGGTGCAGAAAGAAGGAAGAGAACTGCAGAAAGAAGCAACAGAGGTACAGAAAGAGGCACGAGTGGTGCAGAAAGAGGGAAGAGAGGTGTAGAAAGAGGGAAGAGAGTTGCACAAAGAGGGAAGAGGGGTGTAGAAAGAGGCAAGAGGGGTGCAGAAAGAAGCAAGTGAGATGCAGAAAGAGGCAAGAGAGGTGCAGAAAGAGGCAAGAGAGGTGCAGAAACAGGCAAGAAAAGTGTTGAAAGAGGCAAGAGAGGTGCAGAAGGAGGCAAGAGAACTGCAGAAAGAGGCAAGAGAGTTGCAGAAAGAGGCAAATGAGGTGCAGAAGGAGGCAAGAGAACTGTAGAAAGAGGCAAAGAGTTGCAGAAACAGGCAAAATGTGTGCAGAAAGAGGGAACAGGTGGGCAGACTGAGGCAAGAGAAGTGCAGAAAGAGGGAAGAGGGGTGCAGTAAGAGGCAAGAGGGGTGCAGAAAGAAGCAGCAGAGGTGCAGAAAGAGGCAAGAGGGGTGCAGAAAGAAGCAAGAGAAGTGCAGAAAGAGGCAAGAAGAGTGCAGACAGAGGAAAGAGAGGTACAGAAATAGGGAAGAGGGGTGCAGAAAGAGGCAAGAGGGGGCAGACAATTTGCAAGAAAGGTGCAGAAAGAAACAAGAGCAGTACAGAAACAACCAAGAGAGGTGCAGAAAGAGACAAGAGGATGCAGAAAGAGGCAAGAGAAGTGCAGAAAGAAGCAACAGAGGTGCAGAAAGAGACAAGAGAACTGAAAAAGTGGCAAGAGAGTTGCAGAAACAGGCAAGAGATGTGCAGAAAGAGGGAACAGGGGTACAGAAAGAGGCAAGGGAGGTGCAGAAAGAGGGAAGAGAGGTGTAGAAAGAGGGAAGAAGGGTGCATAAAGAGGCAAGAGGGGTGCAGAAAGAAGCAACAGAAGTGCAGAAAGAAGCAAGAGAAGTGCAGAAAGAAGCAACAGAGGTGCCAAAATAGGCAAGAGGGGTACAGAAAGAGGAAGAGGGGTGCAGAAAGAAGCAACAGAAGTACAGAAAGAAGCAAGAGAAGTGCAGAAAGAAGCAACAGAGGTGCCGAAATAGGCAAGAGGGGTGCAGAAAGAGGAAGAGAAGTGCAAAAAAGAAGCAACAGAGGTGCAGAAGGAAGCAAGAGAAGTGCAGAAAGAGGCAAGAGAGTTGCAGAAACAGGCAAAAGAGGTGCAGAAAGAAGCAAGAGCAATGCAGTTAGAAACAACAGAGGTACAGAAGGAGGCAAGAGGGGTGCAGAAAGAGGCAAGAGCAGTGCAGAAAGAACCAAGTGACGTGCAGGAAAAGGGAAGAAGGGTGCAGAAAGAGGCACGAGGGGTGCAGAAAGAAGGAAGACAACCTCAGAAAGAAGCAACAGAGGTACAGAAAGAGGCACGAGTGGTGCAGAAAGAGGGAAGAGAGGTGTAGAAAGAGGCAAGAGAGTTGCACAAAGAGGGAAGAGGGGTGCAGAAAGAGGCAAGAGGGGTGCAGAAAGAAGCAAGTGAGATGCAGAAAGAGGCAAGAGAGGTGCAGAAAGAGGCAAGAGAGGTGCAGAAACAGGCAAGAGAAGTGCAGAAAGAGGCAAGAGAATTGCTGAAAGAAGCAACATAGGTGTAGAAAGAAGCAAGAGAAGTGCAGAAAGAGACAAGTGAGGTGCAGAAAGAGGCAAGAGAGGTGCAGAAAGAAGCAAGACAGGTGCAGAAAGGAGCATGGAAAGTGCAGAATAAAGCAACAGGGGTGCAGAAAGAGGCAAGAGAAGTGCAGAAAGAGGCAAGAGAGGTGCAGAAACAGGCAGGAGAGGTGCTGAAAGAGGGAACAGGGGTGCAGAAAGAGGGGTACAGGAAGAAGCAAGTGAGGTGCAGAAAGAGGCAACAGAGGTGCAGAAATAGGCAAGAGAGGTGCAGAAAGTATAAGAGATGAGCAGAAAGAGGCAAAAGAAGTGCAGAAAAAAAGAAAGGTGCAGAAAGAAGCAACAGAAATGCAGAAAGTGGCAAGAGCGGCACAGAAAGAAGCAAGAGTGGTTTGCACACCATTAGTACCAATTTAACACCCACATTTAGCAATAAGTAACAGGTGACCATTCTAGGTTTGCAAAGGGCCTTCCACCACGCTGTAACACTTGTCGCTGCATTTTTGGTAGCGTTTGAGCAGTTTGAGCTAGGAACAAGGTTTTTGTTTTTCAAATCTGCAGATTATGCAGCAGATGATGGATTATGTGGCAAATGCGCAAAATGTATAATTGTGCGAAAGTCAGTGCAGCCAAACAGTCGCATAATTCCAGTAGCCCTGCTGATACCTCTGACTAGGTCCAGAAGTGCTCCTCAGTGGTTCCTTCTTTTTTTTGTCTCATTGAGTTTATGGTTTAGCTTCTATGGAAACTAGGAAGACTAAACCTGAGGTTACCACTCCACAACACAGACTACCATACCACATAATTACTCTCCATAACACCTAATCCCACTCTACATAATTACTATACACTAAATACCACATACTTTCTATCCACATATTTTCACTGCACAACATACCACATAAGGTCACTACACACAACGTACATCCACTCCACTCCAAAAAGCATTAGTAAAAAACGTTTACTTTTATAACACCAATAGCTCTAACTCTCGCAAATGCGAGACCTATTACATTGCAAATGCTTCTTTAACTAGTAGTCACATTTGCAGAGTGGTGGAGAAAGGGGGCTGGGCCTCCGACCAGCGCTCAGGAATTCCACTGCGTAGGACTTACAGGAGGTACCAGGAGGTACCAGGAGGGATTCTTGGCCCCCAAAGTCCCTCAGGAGTAAAGTGGACTTTATCCCGCAACCAGTAGTGTGCCAGGAGGTGCGTTGGCAGAGTGGTGGAGAAAGTGGGGCGTAGCCTCCGAAGACCTCTTAGCAATCCCACTGAGGGGTAGTTGGCCCCCCAGGACATCCTTGGGGGCCAACTACCTCTCCTATTACCTCCAGTAAGTCCCACACAGCAGGATTGCTAAGTTCTCATAGCAGGCCATGCCCCTTTTGCCCACCACTCTGAAAACACGCTCCCTGGCACGCTCTTGGATGGGGATTGAAGTCCCCTTTGCTGCTGGGGGTCCTTAGGGGTCAACTAGCCTTCCTCTTACCTCCAGTAAGCCCCACACAGTGGGATTGCTGAGAGGTGGACACAGGCCATGCCCCCTTTCTCCACCACTCTGCAAATGCGCCTCCTGGCGTGCTCTTGGTTGGGGGATGAAGTCCCCTTGCCTCATGAGGGTCCCTGGGGGCCAACTAGCCCTCCTGTTACCTCTAGTAAGCCCCATACATCTGGTTTGCTGAGAGTGGTCAAACGTCATGCCCCCTTTTTACACCAATCTGCAAACGCAGTTCCTGGTTCACTCTTGCTCGGGGGAGGAATTCCACTTTAGTCCTGAGGTCCTCAGGACACAAGAGGACCGCATTGCCCCACCAGCAATGCACCAAGTGGTGTGTTTGCAGAGTGGTGTAAAAAGGGGCATGGCCTCTGACCACCTCTCAGCAATCCCACTGTGTGGGCCTTACTGGAGGTACCTGGTGGGCTAGTTGGCCCCTAAGGACCCATAAGATTCTAGGGGACTTCATCCCCCAACCCAAAACGTGCCAGGAGGTGCGTTTGCAGAGTGGTGCAGGGAGGGGGCAGGACCTCTGGCGAGATGCAGCTTTTCTTTTCTTTTTTTTTACTTTTATGGGAGAGGGACCGCGTGGCCCCCCTCTCCCATAAAAGGGGACCCTATCCCCCGGGCTTGGCCAATCCTTTTTGTTTCATTTTTTTCCCAGGTCATTTTTGGCTCCGGGGACTCATCCCCCAGGGCCGGCCCTTACGCTAGAGACCGTGGGGGATCCCCAATGCCCCCGCGGTCCCAGCCGGCTTCCCGCCTCCTGCGGGAGCCGGCATTGCTTTTGGGCAAGGGGAGCTGCTAACATGCAGCTCCCCTTGTGCAAAAACAATTCTGCTTTGCTTCTTGGAAGCAAGAGGAGGTATCCTGCTCTCGCTTCCAAGAAGCAAAGCAGTGTTTGCTTTGGCAGGGCGGGAGCCCCGGGACATTGCAGGAGCCGGCCTTGGGGGGTGGTGGTCCCCAGGGCCAACGAGGTCTCCCCTCCCAACTGATTTAAGCCAAGGGGAGGTGGTGTCCCCGGGGCCCGGGGGTCCGTTGCGGATTCTATTTCTTAACTATAACATCCCTGGAACCTTTGTTTTTTTCAGTGAATATATATATATATATATATATATATATATATATTACCTACTGGCGGTCGCCAGTAGGTAGTTATAGTTAGGACCTTGTTTCTATTTAAAAAGCATTTTTTCTTTTCCCAATAACTTTGGCGCCGGTTGATGAATCGTCGCGAAATTTTCCAAACTAGTGGCCCGCTCCGGTCAGCTCCTGTCCTGAAAGTTTCGGGGTGATTTGACAAGCGGGGGCCGAGAAAAAAGGGGGGTCCCAAAACGCATTTTCCCCATGTTAATTTCCATAGGAAACTTTAGACAAAGCTGCAGCCCTAACTGCTGAACGGAATTACACCAAATTTGGCAAAAACGTAGGTCTTGGTTCAGAAAGAGCCCTTTTTTTAAATGGTGTAAATCCGTTCAGTAGTTCCTGAGAAATTAGAAAAAGAAAAAGTTTTGATCTGTGGGCGCTGTGGGTTCGCGAACCCTCCCGAGCACGAGCTTCATTCTGATTGGCTGCCAATACTCCAAACCAGGAAGTGTTGGCAGCCATCTTGTAACTCAAACAGTAAAACAAAGATAAAAAACAAGAAAAGGGGGCAGGGTAGAAACACCCTGACCCCCTAGGCCTGCTCAGTGGGTCCCACAAGGACCCCCAGGGCCAAAAAAAGCATTTTTTTAAATAATTTCGGCAGAATTCGCGTTGGGGTCACGAATCCCACCGAAATTTTTTAAAAAAATGAAGCGCGGGCTCCTGCGCTTCATTTTAATGAGGCCCCCGGGTGGGTCAGGTCCCGGGGGCAATGTGGTTTAAATTTGCGGGGGCCCGGGGGGGCTGCCGCAGCCCCGGGGACGGCCACCTCCCCGGGGCTTTAGTAATTTAATGCAGGGGGCACACGGCCCCCCTCCTGGAGCCTTCGATGGCCCTGGGGACCGCCACCCCCAGGGCCGGCTCCTGCAGTGTCCCGGGGTGCCCACCCCCATGGACACTGCTGTTTGCTTTGGTTCCCGCCCTGTCATAGCAAACTCTGCTTTGCTTCCTTGAAGCGAGAGCAGGGAAACCTGCTCTCGTTTCAATGAAGCAAAGCAGAATTGCTTTTGAGCAAGGGGAGCTGCATGTCAGCAGCTCCCTTGCTCAAAAGCAATGCCGGATCCCGCAGAAGGCGGGGAGCCGGGGGGACCGTGGGGGCATTGGGGCGCCCCCCACTGTCCCCAACGGAGCAGCCAGGCCCCGGGGGATGGGGTCCCCAGGGCCAGAAGTGGCCTGGGAGGGGGGCCACGCGGCCCCCCTCCCAAAAATGAAAAGGCTGGCCAGGCCCCGGGGATGGGGTCCCCGGGGCCATAATTGGCCTTTGGAGGGGGGTTATGCGGTCCCCCTACGCATAATTAAAAAAATAAAAACAAGGCTGCCAGGCCCCGGGAGATGGGGTCCCCAGGGCCAAAAGTGGCCCAGGGAAGGGGGGCCACGCAGCCCCCTCCCAAAAAATAAAAAAAAAAAGCAACCGCCAACTCGCCGGAGGCCCCGCCCCCTCCCTGCACCTCTGTGCAAACGCGCCCCGTGGCGTGTTTTAAATTGGGGAATTAATTCCCCTTCAATACTGAGGGTCCCTGGGGGCCAACTAGCCCACCAAGTACCTCCAGTAAGCGCCACAGGGCTGCGTTGCAGAGAGGTGGTCCGAGGCCACGGCCTGTTTTACACCTCTCGGAAACGCAGCTCTGTGGTGCTTACTGGAGGTACCTGGTGGGCTAGTTGGACCCCAGGGACCCTGAGGATTTAAGGGGACTTAATCCCACAACTTAAAATGCGCCACGGGCGCGTTTGCACAGTGGTGAAGGGAGGGGCAGGGCCTGATGTGACAAGTGTGCAAACGCGCCCGTGGTGCGTTTTAAGTTGGGGATTAAGTCCCCTTGAATCCTGAGGGTCCCTGGGGCCAACTAGCCCACCAGGTACCTCCAGTAAGCGCCACAGAGTTGTGTTGCAGAAAGGTGTAAAAAGGGGCGTGGCCTCGGACCACCTCTCTGCAACGCAGCCCTGTGGCACTTACTGGAGGTACCTGGTGGGCTAGTTGGGCCCCAGGGACCCTCAGGACTCAAGGGGAATTAATCCCGCAATTTACAACGTGCCAGGGGGCGCGTTTGCACAGTGGTGCAGGGAAGGGGCGGGCCTAACAAAACAAGTGTGCAAATGTGCCCCCTGGCGCGTTGTAAATTGGGGGATTAAGTCACCTTCAATCCTGAAGGTCCCTGAGGCCCTTTTTACACCACTCTGCAAACGCGGCTTCTGGCGCACTGCTGGTGGGGCAATGAGGTCCTCTTGTGTCCTGAGGAGCTCAGGACACAAGTGGACTTCATCCTCCGAGCAGCAGTGTGCCAGTACCGCGTTTGCAGCGTGGTGTAAAAAGGGGCAGGGCCTCGGAACACCTCGCTGCAATCCAGCTCTGTGGCGCTTACTGGAGGTACCTGGTGGGCTAGTTGGCCCCCAGGGACCCTCAGGATTCAAGGGGACTTAATCCCTTAACTTACAATGTGCCAGGGGGTGCGTTTGCACAGTGGTGCAGGGAGGGGGCGGGGCCTGATATAACAAGTTAGCAATCTTGCTGTGTGGGACTTACTGGAGGTAATAAAAGGGGTAGTTGTCCCCCAAGGTTGACTTTGGGGGCTAACTACCCCTCCTGTTACCTCCAGTAAATCCCACACAGTGGGATTGCTAAAAGGTGTTTGGAGGCCACGCTCACCTTTCTCCACCACTCTGAAAACTAGACTGCTATTTTATAGTTAGAAAGTAGCATTTAAAAAACCTTTGAAATTCACTGAAAAAACCAAAGGTTTCAGGGACGTTATAGTTAGAAATTAGCATTTAAAAAACCATTGAAATTCACTGAAAAAACCATAGGTTTCAGGTACGTTATAGTTAGAAATTAGCATTTAAAAAGCCTTAGAAATTCACTGAAAAAACCATAGGTTTCAGGGACGTTATAGTTAGTTGGACATTTCACTCGTACAAAACCAGAAAAATTTCGCTGTTATTCCCGCAATGCACTGCTGATGATGTCACATATTACATCATTCATGACATGGTCAGTGACATCACTGATGACATCACTGATGACATCTCAAATGACATCACTGATGACATCATCCACGTGAAAATCTGATGCACCTTCTCACACCCTAATATAACCTTTGATACACCCACTGTAAAATACAGACTACCATTTTCGAAACCATTGACACACCAATTCCAGTTACTACATACGCACTCACTGATTCCTAGGTCTACACACACATCCACTCATTCACCCATACAATCACTCATACATGCAGTCACTCATCAATACAACCCTATCATATGCACTCATACACCTATAGAGACACTCACATACCACCACTCATCCAGAGTTACTCACACACCTAGTCAGTCATGCAAAGAATCAATCACACTTCCATTTACTCACGTATACAGTTATACACACACCACATCACTTATTCATACAGAAACAAACGCATACTTACTCTCTTATACAATCAATGATACAAGTACACACTCATCCATACAGCCACCCTCACAATCACTGACTCTCACGTATAGTCATTTATATACTCCAACTCTCACATACACTGCCTTTTACATATGTAGTTACTTGGACATGTACCACTGAGACATCCATTCACTCACCAACACACCCATAAACACTCACCCACCAATACAGCTGTTTCCACATGCACTCTTGAACCCATACACCCAGTGAATCAACCACTCAAACATCTATGCACAGAGTCACACACCTCCCACCCACCCACACACACACTCAGGCACACATACAAATACTCAGGCAACCAATCAATAACCCATATAGACACTCATGTAGCTACTTACCAACCCATGCAGCAGCTTATACAACAACAGACAGACTGATACAGACATTCACACAGTTTAGTCACTAACCCATGCATTCAGTAAGACACATTTAATCACTCACTTAAACAGTCAGTCACGCACCTACTAAATCCTCCATCCAGACACTTATACACCCACTCATTCTTCAATACACCTAGGCATATATATAAAACATATTTAAACTTTAAACAAACACACAGTCACTGGATGATGTCATCAGTGATGTCATCAGTGATGTCATTTGAGATGTCATCAGTGATGTCATCAGTGATGTCCCTGACCATGTCATGAATGATGTAATATGTGACGTCATCAACAGTGCATTGCGGGGCGCGAGTTATAGTTAGCTGAACTAACTATAACAGCGGAATTTCTCTGGTTTTGTACAAGTGAAATGTCCAACTAACTATAACGTCCCTGAAACCTATGGTTTTTTCAGTGACTATATATACATAAATATGTATATATAGTCACTGAAAAACAAAGGTTCCAGGGATGTTATAGTTAAGAAATAGAATTAAAAAACCTTAGAAATTCACTGAGAAAAACAACAGTTACATGGACATTATAGTTTGGCTCAGATTTCACTCGTACAAAACCAGTGAAATTCAGAAGATATAGTTACCTGAGCTAACTATAACCTACGCCCCTGCAATTCACTGCTTATGACCTCACATATTATATCACTCATGATAATATTAATACGTGGATTTATATAGCGCAGGTAATCACCCCTGAGGGTCTCTAGGATCTGTCCATAGGCACGGGAGATGAAGTGATTTGCCAAAAATCACAGGATGTTGAGCCGACGCCAAGACTCCAACCTGGATCCCCAGCTCTGAAGTCGGCAGCTATTGCCATTACACCACACCCTCTCCTCATTACATGGTCAGTGACATCACTGATGACATCACTGATGACATCTCAAGTATTATTAATGTAATAAGTAATTCAAATGGAATGCATCATGGTACTTGTAGTCAAAAACTTTTTAAATCATTTTTCAGTTACCTTTATTTTATTTTTTTGAAACATAATTTAAAAAAATGTAATTTTAAAGTATTGAAATGTACATTATTAAAAAAATAGCAAAGATTGTAGTTAAATTACATATGTTATAATGTATTTTTATTATATGTAGAATAGATTTTAACAATAATTTCTTATTATCATTATTTTCCAACATAGAAAGCAAACTGTCATTAATGACACTCATGATGAAACAGCAGGAACATTCCAAACTTAAGAACAACAATCAAATCCCCAAACATCCCCCAAATCATACAAACATCACCATCTGCCAAACTACCAATACATCAACCACCACTACAACGTCTGCAATTGTTTCTGTGTCAGGGACATTCTGTATTGCTGCGTCAAACATGAGGGCTAGGCCTCATTGGTGTCCAGAAATTTCTTTACATTCATCTGAGGAAGATGCAGGGCTCAACATTTTTGAAAAGTTGAGAGTGCTTTGCTAAATATAGAGCCATATATGATTTAACACATAAGGTTAGTGATTTAAAGAAAACCAATCATGCAAGTTTCCACGCTTTGGCCAGCGATATTGAAGACATGGCAGATGCATTCCAAGCATCATGCCAAACATTTATACAAGAGGGAAAAGCACATATGAGTAGACAACACAATTCTGATATTCGCCTTAAATCATTTGGTAGCTCTGTTGAGAGATTAGCAATAAGTACTTCATCTATGTCTCACTGATCTTTACATTTTCAAGCAAAATTAAATTGGCAAAATGGAGACATCAATAGAACTTTCCTGTTGGACATGGGAGCTGTTACAGATGGATCCTGACTTCAAAGATTTATTCTTTGAAACACCTTTATTTGCCTACACACTGTCACACAAATTTAGGGAATTACTATCTACTCCTCACCATGCACAGACACAGGAAACACAAAGGGATGAACAAATGTTATAATTGCACCCACTATGGAAACGTCATTATTGGAAAGGTTTTTTCGCATCCACGCTTAGGCAAATTGATTGAACTCAGACAAACGTCTGATTGTAATGCAGAGCAGGTGATTTATTGCATCAAATGTCCATGTGGTCTAGATTATGTAGGCAAAACAGAAAGAAAAATTAAGGTCAGAATCACTGAACACAAGAGCATGATCAGAACACAGAATCGGAATTCTCACTTGGTAGTCCATTGGTTTGATTCTTCACATAACATCTCACAGTTACACTTTACAGTTCTAGAACGCATCCAGACCATTAAGCACATAGACACGAATCAGAAGTTACTACAAAGGGAAACGTTCTGGATCAGGTATTTGGATAGTCTAGTACCTAATGGACTGAAAGACAACATGGAAATGGAATGTTTCTTATAAAATTGGCGATATAAGAGAAGTTATGTAAGCACATCACATAGATCAATGTTCATTGTTGAGTTGATCCTAGATGATTGTGAGGTTCGACGTCAGTTTTTTTCTAACATGATGCATTTTAGTTGCTCAACATTTCATGTCTGAATAGTATGGATTTTATTACAAGTGAATTTTCACAACACATGAGCAAACCATGCAATGGCAGACCATATGATATTCATTAATGTTTTGACAGCATTAAGATATTGATGTATAATTGTTGGATTTACTGATATTTCACCACACTGGTAGTTTTCGCTACTTTGTGCTGGTGACTTATCAAAAAACTGTTGATAGCTTTGGATAGCTTTGACACACCTCAACAAGGGTTAAAATCTAGCATTTATCAACATATGCATAACTTTGAGATATTTAATAGTAATTGCAGAAATACTGTATCGAGGCAAGAGTACACATCAACACATTTTCACATTGATCATGTTTTTTAATGCATTGTTTTGTTTGTAAAAGAAACAACATTGATTTGGGATTGAGTTTCTCTTTTATTCCATTCACTATTTTCTGGTTCATATTATTAACCTGCATTAACAATGGCAGAATAACATCGTTATGGATTTCGGCATTTGGCTTATGTCATTTCCTGTCTACTTGGGACGTATAACGTGCATGCACAGAAAGTATTAACCCAAAGGGCACAAGACACCATTGTGATGCGGTTATAGTAAAAGGCTGTGAACATACATGCGATAAGACTAACATCTTCTATAACCCTTGCATTTTAGAGTGGCATTTAGATTGCGTCACTATTTCATAATTTAGTAATCCTGTCTATCTGGTTTTAGCTTATTGGCAGACCTCCAAGAAAGTTTACAGTACTTGTTTAAGGTCTTGTAACCAACCTGAAAGGCAATAGAATTAACGGCAGGAACTCAGTGTGAGGTAATGACATTTTATCACCTTATTTGAGCCTTTTCCGGTGTTTAAAATTTGCCACGCAAGTAAAATTCTACTAAATGCTTGTCATTATGTTCAGTTTCACAGCGTTTTCAGTGCGGTGGAACCGGTTGCTCTTATCAGTGATCGGGATTGCTTGCGGAATAATGGTTTCAAAATTTAAATATTAGTAAGCGTTTTTGTTTTTTTCTAGAGCGTGATGCACAACACTTGAAGTTGTTCTTATCTACAAATTTTTGCACCCATGTCCCCTCTGGGATCGTGTTTGTAAATACACTTTGTACCGTTGGTCGGGATTACCTTTTTACTTTTTCACTCTACTTTTTTCACTTTGCATGTATTATGCAGTGTCGGTATTCGTGGATGTATTCTGGCTACACACGTGGTTCACCACTTTATGTTCTCAACTTTCTTTATAAGTTGATGTTGGTTCTTATAATATTTCACTCTTGTGTAACAGATCGAGAATGAAACAATCTCATGTCTAAAATATATGTGAATAGTTGTATTTGTTATATTTACAGTGTCCCCTGAAGAAAGGTGCAAGACACCCGAAATGCATTGGGATTGATCTGGAATAAGATGAGAAAATGAACATTTGATTCAACATTTGTTATTTGAGTTGATTACATTGAATATGATATAAACTAAGTTGGTTTCCCAAAAAAACCTGTTACCTGAAGTCTTTTGATTATTTATCCATTTATTTTTAATATATTGTTTATATTGAATAGCTTGTATAACTTTGGCCTATGGGCCCTATTTGTTTGAGCATTCTGTGCCCAGGCAGCTTCACCTGCCTGGTTCATACAGTCTATATTCACAAAGATGGGCAAACTCTGTCACAGAACAGGACACATAAAAACTGTAGAAATTATAAAAATAATTTGTATAAATCTATTTCAAGATTCTAAATGATAGAGTGTATGATTTCTAAGTTTAAGAACATCAGACCTCTGTCATTTGAGGGCTGAATGGGATAGATTTAAAATAGAGGTTGTGACACTTAGCCTTTAGGGGCAGGATCATGGCCCCACTAAAGATCAAGATCTGCATTCCACTGCCCCATGGCAGACAGGCCTACAATTTACGGGAGACATTGGTGCTTCAAACGGAAAACCCTTAAACCACCCCAAACTTCAAAGACACACAACAGTATAACTATGGGTGCCATCCTTCAGCAAAGGGTGAGATACGCTTGTGGAAACGTGGGACTGGAGAACATAGTACCGAACGTAGTGCCTCATCTCCAGGAATGTACAGAATTGCAACTCTTTGCTGTGTGTGTGGCCAGAATTGCCTGGTGGAGCCCAACTCAATGTTCACTGGTCATTGTGCTTCATTTCAAGAGAAGTACGAAATTTGCAACTCATCGTGTTTGAAATCTGAAGTGCCTAGTGCGACTCATCCCTACGCACACCAGACACTGTGCCCGGATTGCCTGGGCACAACCCGGATCATCGTGTACCAATCAGGGTCCCTCATCCTATTGAGAGGCTCCGCTGTGTTATTCTCCATTCATCGGTTGTTCCCTTGATGACACTCATCATGGCGTACCAACTGCCCTTGCCACAACTGGCCCCTTCCAAAGATATTTTGGTGCCAGGTAGCAGCGAGAGAGATTGACTGGGTTGAAGAAACACTTCTGAGACAGTTCAGCAGTGGGTCAAGAGACTGCGTGACTCCTTTGTGTTTTGAGACCAGTGGGTAAACTTCCTGAGTGGTGGCTAACCTCTGCCTTCTTTTCGTCTACCTCCTAATTAAAACTGTTACATATTCCCACCAGCTTCCAGAGGACCCAGACTAAGTGTGACTTCGGCCACATGAGCCCAGTGTCCAAGAGGCAGGGTTGGTTATCTTCCATCTGGAGGTATTGGACAATCTGGGTGTACTAGATGGTGGGGGGAGGCTGGGGCCATGGAGTCTGCATAGAGTGAACCATTGACCTGCTGTGTACCAGTGCTCCGCATTTGGGTGCTGAGTATGTGTGTGTGTGTAAGAGCGTGCCGTACGGACTGGCTGATACTTGTTGCACCGCAATCTTTCAGTCCAAGAGGGTACTCATAATATACATAGTACTAGCAGGAGTGGAAAAGTGAACTCTATAGTTAGCCAGGTGCTGATGACCAGACAAACAGGTAATCAAGCAAATATAAAATATAAAAATATATGTTTGTTAAATAATAATAATATATATAATAATATAATGCCACAATTTCCTTTCCTTATCTTTGATTTATGTAATGTAATGTAATGTAAAATAGATTTATATAGCGCACTATCACCCAACGGGTATCTTGGCGCTGAGAGAGTACCTTGTTGTTATATTATTGATAAAAAAATCTGAAATACCTATGAAATAACAGGAACCAAATATGCAAAGTCAAAATTATTATTTTGATTTCTGTTCAATGGGCTCTTCCCTCCACCAAACATAAATTATCTCAGGGAAATTTGGGTTGATTTGGAGGGTGACCCTCTTTGTCACCAGGTTCTTCTTCAGCAATTTCTGCTTGCAATCCACTCGCATTGCAATTTTATAAAGAACACCACACAGTTATAACTTTATAAGGCATTCCTGAGGTATACCCAAAGCACCCCTATGGAGGCATCCTAATCTGCCCTTGAAAATCTCAAATTTCCTTTCAATTACAAAGCAGGTTTGTTTGTGGGTAGATTCAGAGTACCTTTGCCTTGCAGACCTTGCCTACAAGTATGGAGTTATGATCCATGGATAAATGGCATATGCACTGCCCCCTGTAAAAGAAAAACTTAAGTGTAAGTAATATGTATAGTGCGGTACATTTGGTAGTGATACTCACCTAGCAAATAGCCATCTTCCATGTCTCCTCATGCAAGATGACTGTAGAGTGCAGAATGGTGAAATATGAAAGTCATGAGCACTCCAGGGTAACAGATAATGTCCATTATCATATATGTTCTGAAAAGCCCACCAATTGAATGTTGTGGAGATGCTGATCTTTTCTGCTTTTGTACACATGTTCAGCAGAAGAAGAGCATTTTAGTTTCTGTGTTCCATTCAATCATGCTATTACAGTTGGCAAATGAGCAATTTGATAATAACTTATTTCAGCTGACAATAGATCTGTATGGGTATTTGGAAAAAATGGCCATTGACTCTGGAGAGCATTGAATCAAAAAATTGGTGAATATTCCTGGGTAGAGCACTCTAGGAAATTCCACCAGCAAAAAATGCAGTGTTTTAGTAAATCCTTGGTGCAAGCAGATGTAGGGAGTAGAAAACCTGAGCATGCACAGGTTTTTCCATGTTAATTTTAGGGTCATTCAACCTCATGAAGGGCTGCTCCAAAGACAGAATGGGCTTGTGTTTTTATAATTGACAATTGTATGGCAGCAACATGGACTACACCTTCTACTTTCTTTTCAAATTGGATGCAGCTAATGATAATGAGTTAATGAGTTAATGTTCAACTCAAATATTCTTTGAAAGCTTGTTGTATTATGAGAATTTAACATGAATCATGTTTTGTCTGAGTGTTTTAAATAAATATTTGTTTTTTGTAGCAGTACCCCTATCTTAAGTGTGATATGCCCTGGACACTTTTACGACAGATTGTGATGTAGCTATTCAGCTTGGATATATAATTATTTCATAAGGAATAGGGGAGGCAAGAGATGAAGAGATGACAAGTTGATTACTTATCAGTAATCTCCATTACCCCAATTCTTCCTTCCTCGTTCCAGCAATCACTCACTTCCCTCCCTTTTAGCCTATCATCTACAATTTGTAGAGGGGTTAAATAAAGACCAGGGAGTGGAATGGATGGGAACTGTATATAAATATGACTGAATGCCTTATGCATTCATAGCAAGGAAAGGTGGCTTGAATAGGGAATGCCGGTATTTGCCGGTGGAGCCTCAACTTGTTTAGTGTTAGACTCGGCCCTCTCTGCTTGGTCACTACCAAGCTTTTTGCCTTTACCCCTCCTATTTTTCTGAATTTGTTTTTGTTGGCATTAGGACTCTGTGCACTTTTCCACTGCTGCCAGGTGCTAACGTGCTTGTACTCTCTACCTAAAACATGGCAAATTGGCCTACACCTGATTGGCACATTTAATTTACTTATAGGTCCGTAGTATATGGTATTATATGTACCCAGGGCCTGTAAATGAAATGTTACAAGTGGGCCTGTGCTGCGGCACTCCTTGTGCCTCCCACTAACATAGCACTTGTTGTAAGCCTGCCATTGCAGCCTGTAGTGCAGTTTTAAACTGCCAATTAAACCTAGCAAAGTAAACTGTTTGCCAGGTCTAAACCTTACTTTTTAATACATATAAGTCATCCCTAAGGTAGGCTCTAAAAGCCCATAGGGCAGGGTGCACTGCATTTAAAAAGTAAGACATGTGGGTTTAGGTTTTACATGTCCTGGTAGTAAACACCCCCTAAAGTTGTTGTTCACATTTATTGGGAGAAGGTACACATTTCATGTTTGATCTAAAATTAATTGGAATTTAAAATCCTCTTTAAGGGTAAGGTCCGGTGTTAAGTCAAAGTTCTGCAAATGCCAGTTTTAGAAAGTTGGCATTTTCTTGCCCTAACTGTTAAGGGGCCTGATGCTTGTGTCCTGGGTCAAATTACTGTGAATGGCTCTGCCATTGGGGTTTGTTTATTCCTATCAGACAGTGAGACAAAGGGGAATGGATGTAGGCAGGATGGACCATCCTGCCTAGATGGCTGGGGCCGGAACTGTTCCCTGCCCCACTTACACGTCAAACTGCTCGCCTCCAGCACACACAAAGGAACCTGACACCAGCCTTTTGTCACCCCAGACATCTTGGAGCATTGGCAGGGGAAGGGAAGAACTTTCCAAAATCAGATGTGGGGATATCCTAGGATGCCCCTCCACTTCAGAGGCTGGCACCAGTTATACATTTTGAACCATAAGAACACCACTTCAGTACACATCCGGACCTGTGGAAAGCTTCAAATCAACCACCTGGAGCCCCAGAGGACTGCCCTGTTGCTACTAAGGGACTGCCCTACTGCTTGAAGGTCTGCCTTGCTGCTTTAAGGAGAACAGGACACTCCTTGAACCCAGGACCATCAGAAGCGACCCAAGGGCTAGTTGGCTGGCCACCTGTGTGAGCTACGTGGATGTGACAAGCTCCAGAGACCTTGATGCCTGCACCTGGCCTCTGTTGGAGTGAGTCCTAACCCCCCCGCAAGGGGTGCTCCCCAGGTCCTGGACCCTTGGAAGTGGTGTGAGATGTGCTGCCCCTGCCTAACCCTAAAACATAGGACTTCAAAAATGTTTCTGCATAAAGTGCCATGAGAATTGACAGAAGACTGGGACCTACCTGCCAATCGATCTGCGCAAAGTACATCGCCGGGCGGCCTAAATTTGCGAAAGCTCCTGCTACAATCTTCTCCACAGCAGCAAATCCTGTTCAGTGTGACCTCTTGGTAAAGGTAACCGGCCTTGTGCAACACTTGTTGTCTACAGCCTGCAGCTTAGTTCCGTTGAAGATTTTCAACTTCCTAAAAAGTGCCCAGGTCCGGAGATAAAATGTTTCACTGTGACTCCATCCAGCAGCTTCCTGATGATACCTCCTCTTTGGACACCGTCTGCTGCCTGGCCCTGCTGAACTCTACCCTTTCAGTAACTTTTCTTCAAAATGTCTTCTAAGTCCAAGGTAAGATGAGACTGGAACCAATCCACCTGGTGTATTCAACCTACATTCCGTTGTAGTCCACCTAAACTTTGAACTCTGCCCCAGTCGAACGCGACCAGATACTCATGGCGCTTTGTTCTTTTAGGTGCTTTTTTGCACTAAATACCTTAAAAATTAATAACTCCGGTTCTAATAATTGGATTTAATTTCTTTTGATGTCATCTTATTCATTAAAATGTACTCTATTTTTCTAAATTAGTTTGAGATTTTTCTTGTGTTATCACTTTATTACTGTTTGAATGCTGCAAGAAAATTTGCACATTCCCTCTAAATTAAGCCACACTTCTTTTGTGTCAAGCTATCAGAGGGTTAAGCATGGTTTAATTGTGTGACGTAGTTTACACTGAAAAGGACTAAGCCTGGGCGGTAAAATCCGCTACGCTCGCGGAGTTTGCGGATTTTTGGCAACTCCGCGTTCCGCGTAGAACGCGGAGTTACCAAAAACTGTGCGCTCCGCAGCGGAGCGGAGTTTTTTTTGTGTTCACGATCTGAAAATGCGTTTTCGCGCGCGCGGGAGCAACTTACTGGGATGCCTGCGATCGCCGACGAGATTTCCCATCTGTTCGCGAGCACCACGAGAATTGGTAGCCGGCCTCATGTTCCTTTCGGGCAAGCCATCGGACTTCCGGCGGAAGTTTTGTGAAGATCGCGATACCGAACATGCAGAATTTGCAATGTGGAGAAGAATCTCTCTCGAGCAGCAATAAAACCTTCTCGAAATGGCGATTCTGATTAAAAAAACTCCTCAGATTGACATTTGGCTGTACTTTTTTGTGCAAGGAGTCCCTTTTCTTTTTTTACTTTTTTTTTAAGAGGAAGGAAGTGCCCCAGAGTCTCCAACTTCCTGGTCCTGTCCAGCTGGCTCCTCCCAGTGCTTTGTCCATTTCCTGTTCACTTTTCATTTGGATTTGGAGCTGGAAGGATCACTCTTTGTGGCTGCTGAATCATATATCATTGGATTTGAGATTTCACAAGTAAATTGGAAAATTGGTGTTGTTTGTTTGATTGGGGCACAGCACCTACATTTTTTTGGTACTTTTCATCGTTTAAAAAAAAAATGTATTGTGGTGGGTGGCCTGTAGTTCCGTAGGAGTCTAGTTGTTTCTTTGTAAGGAATTTTTCATCTTTTATAAAGGAAACACAGTTGACTGCATTTTCTCCAAATTTTGAAATTAATTAATTTGCAATATTTATTTAATTCACTAGCCCAGTAGTCTGCCAATACTTTAGGCCTTTCAGCCAGTAGGCCCAGAGCTACTCATGGGTGCATCAAGCAACTGTTTCTGTGGTGTCTGTTGAATTTAAACATAATTTAGGGCCTGGATAGCATTGGATTGAATAGCAAAATGTGTTTTTTTGGGGGTATTTCACTTTTTTTGTGTGTGTTCAATAAATGCCTTTGTTGGATGTGTGTGGTGTGGTTGTTGTGTAACTTGTAAACCTTTTTTAGCCCTGTGGTTTTTCATTTTTGCATTGTTGCTATAAATCTGTAATGTTTAGCATGCCTCCTTTGTCTGGCCATATGGGGCCTGCTTGAGGTCATTGTTTTCCAGGCCTCCTTCTTGTTGTGAGTGACCATGTGGCTGGTGGCCATTTTGTGGTGGTACTTAGTGTGCTGCTTTTGCCATAGGCCTGCATGTCTTTCCTTTGTTCCTCTTGGCTTACTTCTTGTTGTTGTTGTGGCCTGGCCATGTGGCTGGCGGCCATTTTGTGCAGGCAGGAAGTGTGCTTTTGCCATAGGCCTGCATTGTCTGTCTTCCCTTTCTTGTTGTTGTGGCCTGGCCATGTGGCTGGCGGCCATTTTGTGGAGGCAGCCAGTGTGCTTTTGCCATAGGCCTGCATTGTCTGTCTTCCCTTTCTTGTTGTTGTGGCCTGGCCATGTGGCTGGCGGCCATTTTGTGAAGGCAGCCAGTGTGCTTTTGCCATAGGCCTGCATTGTCTGTCTTCCCTTTCTTGTTGTTGTGGCCTGGCCATGTGGCTGATGGCCATTTTGTGAAGGCAGCCAGTGTGCTTTTGCCATAGGCCTGCATTGTCTGTCTTCCCTTACTTGTTGTTGTGGCCTGGCCATGTGGCTGGCGGCCATTTTGTGAAGGCAGCCAGTGTGCTTTTGCCATAGGCCTGCATTGTCTGTCTTCCCTTTCTTGTTGTTGTGGCCTGGCCATGTGGCTGGCGGCCATTTTGTGAAGGCAGCCAGTGTGCTTTTGCCATAGGCCTGCATTGTCTGTCTTCCCTTTCTTGTTGTTGTGGCCTGGCCATGTGGCTGGCGGCCATTTTGTGAAGGCAGCCACTGTGCTTTTGCCATAGGCCTGCATTGTCTGTCTTCCCTTACTTGTTGTTGTGGCCTGGCCATGTGGCTGGGGACCATTTTGTGAAGGCAGCCAGTGTGCTATTGCCATAGGCCTCCATTGTCTGTCTTCCCTTTCTTGTTGTTGTGGCCTGGCCATGTGGCTGGCGGCCATTTTGTGAAGGCAGTCAGTGTGCTTCTGCATTAGGCATGCAAGCCTTCTTTGTGATGCCCATGCCTTGTTGTTGATTTGCATGCAATTTTTTCTTCTTTTACCCAGCAAAAAATGCATCACAGTTCACTACATTTTCTAATACATTTGCAATATTATTGATTTGAACTGATTCACTATGTGACCTAATCTGCCAATGGGTTTTCCAACCAATAGGCCCAGAGCTACTCATGGGTGCATGAAGCAAATGTTTCTGTGATGTCTGTTGAATTTAAACATCATTTAGGGCATGGATGGCATTGGATTGAATTGCAAAATGTGTTTCTTTTGGGGTATTTCACTTTTTTCGTATGTGTTAATTAAATGCCTTTGCTGGATGTGTGTGGTGTGGTTGTTGTGTAACTTGCAAACCTTTTTTAGCCCTATGGTTTTTTGTTTTTGCATTTTTGCATTAAAGCTGTATTGTTTAGCATGCCTACTTTGTCTGGCCATATGGGACCTGCTTGAGTTCATTGTATTACAGGCCTCCTGCTTGTTGTGACTGTGATTGACCATGTGGCTGGTGGCCATTTTGTGGTGGTAGTACTAGTTAGTGTGCTGCTTTTGCCATAGGCCTGCATGTCTTTCCTTTGTTCCTCTTGGCTTACTGCTTCCATCCCCATTGCCAGCTGCAGCTCCATGAATGCTGTATCCCACGTGATGCACAATGCCAAACAGGTTCCATTACATTTGTATATTTTTTTGTTCTTCTTCTTTCCTTTCCTTCCTGACTGTACACAGTACACCATGAAAGCCCTTGTTGTCAAAGTCTCACAAATGGCTACACTGTTGTTATGTTTTTTTAATAACTAAACTGAGTTAATAAAATGTAATAATATTAATAATAACACTAGCAAGTGTGACCACACACTAAGTTATATATTATTACATTTGTTTGTTTGTACTAGTAGAAATTGAACCACAACAGCAAATGCAATGTTTCACTGATGTTCTTCTGGCTTCTTTGCTTTTAGGTGCACAAAACAGACTGAGGAGGAGGTGTCATCATCACCCGTTGTACTGCCAGACAGAAGTCCTGCTGCGCACGACGTCACATGACGTGTGACCACAGACAGACATCTCTTCAACTTGTGCCACTGCGTGCTGCTGACATCTGAAGTATATGGCTCCAAAGAAAGGTACCAGGTCCTCCAGTACCAAGAAAGCTGCCAGTGAGAAGAAGGAACTGCCACTTACCAAGACTGGTGTGCCGCCCAAGATGTTTTTTGGGAAACAAAAAACTGCGCTTGCAGCAGCTGTGTCAGGGGAACAAGCTGGGAGCAGCACCCCCGCATCAGTGGACCCATCCCTTAAACCTACGCCCAAGCCCATGTCTGTTGAAGAGGCAGCCAGTCTAATCACAACAACGCTGACATGCAGTGATGTTGAAAGTGACTTATCGTTATCGCAAAGTAGTACCCAATCAACGCAGGAATTGGAAACTCAGATAAGTGGACAACAACAGCCGCAACAACAGCCGCAACCACCGCTTACAATAGTAGTTGTTCCTCCTGAAGTAGGGGCAGTTCAGGAGATAGAGCTTCCTGCAGAGGAAGAAGAGCAAGCCACTCTTTCAGAAGATCCATTGTCTTCCAGATCCCCAGCAAGGAAAAGGAGGGTTAGTCCATCGAGTTCTTCTGCAAGCCCCCCTTCTGATGATCTAGATGCCAATTGGATGCCACCACCTCAGTCTGAGAGTGAGACACGCCTCAAGAGAAGGCTAGGGAATGTAGTGTAGTTCCTATTTCCCTAATAGGCTCTGCGCTTTGGAATAATATACCCTATAGGCTTGACATAGGACTGAGGTCGGTATGTCCCTATCGAGTATATTAAACTTAATTACTTTTGTGCCAGCTAGCTCAGAGGCCACTAGAAACTCCTTGAGAACAAGAAGGGAGTAGTTTCTGGCAACCGCATAAACATGACTACTTTGTTTCCCTTTAGAATCGGAACACGTCTCAGAATCGTGGAAACAATAGATAACAGTTTCACTCAGTCAATCGTGCATGCTTAGTTTCTACAGAGTTTACACAGAAAGAAAAGACGGGCGTTTCAATAAAAAGGTTTTATTGAACAGTCTTGTTTCTCGTGTAAGTGATATGTGCTGTTATGATCACAAGACAGTATGCAAGATAAATAATGTACAGCGTAAGCAGTAGAAATAAATAATACTGCGCTAGCATTATCGTTTAGCATATATTCACGTACATAAATAACATGAGCTAAAAATGCGAGTACTCATACGATGCGTCTCTAAGCTAGTTCTACCCCAATGTACCTAACCTAGTTTAGGTGTAGGGAAAGGTAAGAAGTAGGTGGAGTATTCTCTAGTATGGTATACTAAGAGTATGTTAAGTCTAGTATGCCAAGAGTCCCTCTAGGTTCTAGTCAGCTCCATACCTTGAGAATGAGAGAGGTGGGAATCTCCTGCCGGATCTGGAACTCTAACACCCCGCGAAGGAGTCAGAACACTGGAAGCTGGATTCTTCTGCGAGCAGGAATGACATTGTCTTCTCAGTGCGTCAGGCCGGGATACGGGCTCCTCTGAAGTCGAGGTCTCCTCTAACTTGCTTGGGCAAGGGAAGGTATATTTATACCTGGTAGGTGCCTTGGAATGTTAGCATTGACGTGAAGTCGGACAGAGGAAAGACGTCAGGAATGAACCCTATAGGTATAATGGTTCATACATAATAGATGAGTTCTTGGAGAAATCAATAATCCTGTGCTAGGGGAACTCCAGAGAGCTTAAGGGTCTGGTTTCTAAGAACTCGTTGTGACGTTAGGGTGGACGGATGTCGGTGACCATGCCTGTATTTGGAGTGCACGGCTAATGCCTAAATAAGGACGGGGATTCTATGCCTATATAAGGGCAATGCGAATTGTGCCTATATAAGGACATGTTTCAGGAAAACCTATATATGGACACCTAAAGCGGAATACAACACCCACTCCACTTTTGAATGAACGATAATACTAAATGCTAAACATTAAGGGCCACATGCAACAAAGAATGGAATTGCGATTCCTAAATAGCGATTTATAGGGAATCGCTATTTAGGAATCGCAATTCCTTATGCATGTAGGAATCACAAAAAAATTTGCGAATCCTACAAATTCCTTAATAGCGACTCGCAAATTGCAACTCGCTATTAAGGAATGCCTTTCCATTCATTCCTATGGGCCTAGAGGCCCATAGGAATGAATAGGAAGTCATTCGCAATTTGCGAGTACCAAATAGGTACTCGCAAATTGCGAATGCAATTTGAAGGGTGCTAGGGGGCCAAAAGGCCACCCTGCTGCACCCCCAAAATTGGCATGTGTGCATATGTGGCGCACACATATGCCCTAAGGGCATATGTGTGTGCCACATGGCACTTAGAAAATGCAATTTCATGCATTTTTCTAAGAAATTGCTAATTACCATCAACTTGAAGTTGATGGTAATTTGCAATTCCAAATTGCAAAAACGCAATTTGCGAATGCATGATGCATTGCATTTAGGGAATCGCAATTTGCGATTCCCTAACTGCATTCGCAATTAAGGAAATCGCAAAAATTGCGATTTCCTTAATTGCGAATGCCTTTGGGCTTGATGCATCGGAAATAGTATTTTACCGGTCGCAAACGGGCCGATTCTGAGAATTGGCCCGTTTGCGACCGGTAAAATGCTTGATGCATGTGCCCCATTATGCTAAACATTAAATTGAGTACCACATGTTTCTAAAAACATTTCTAAAAGCATATTAAAAGAAGTTTAAAATAAACTGTTGAATGCAATAGGTACTGTCCATTTAAAGCATAGTTTTCATTCTAAGCATATTACCGAAATAAATGCAACATGAATGAATAAACAGAAATATATACATATGATGAAATGGTTGATAAGTTCTCAAAAATCAAAGCCATTGCATATCATGGTATTAAATGAAATGTTAGACAAGTAAGGTGACAATCTGTCCCTGGAAGAGTCCAAAGAAGTCCATTTTATAAGACTAGTTCTACTGTAAGCAGATTGTTTTGCCATGTATTTTCAAAAAATTAAAAAGAAAAAGTTCAATTCTGGGAAAAGTTCCAAGTTTGTAAAATATGAAGGCCAAATTTCATTGCTTCCCTGGTACACTGTGAGCCTGTTGATCCATCACGTACCTCAGCAGCTGCAGGAAGCGTCTGTGAGATTTCAATGAATGCCGTCATCAGGATTGGTAGCCTCTGGGGACAACACAGAGCATGGGCCGTTATCGGGTCCAGCAGAGTATCGATATCCGTTGGCATGACTGATGGGAGTGTTAGACAGGTAACTAGCACGCATTCTTCACCACAAAGCAGGCAGCGTAGAACAGGTAAGATGCAATCTTGCCAGATTGGTCTGAATGACAGGAACCACGTTGTATTAAGTTCCCGAAGACAAGGCATGCCCAAACACTGTACTAATCGCTCACGGCACTTTCGTTCAAGGAGAGCTTTCTCCACATCGCTCAGAGTGATGTTGGCGAATAGGCTTGCCATAGCGTAGTAGTAGGAATAGAAATAGGATTCCTGCAACAAGTGCTAGAATTAACGGCACACCACCAAACACCGAATGTGCGAAGTTTGGGATGATTCCGAGGACTGCCTGGAAAGGTGCTAATAGTCCGGAACAGATGGTCTTAAATACATGTACAATGCCGCTCGTATCAGACATGTTAAAGATACGTCCCATCATTTCTACGAAATGTATAGGGCAGTTTGTACGAATTAAAGCCTGTATCTCAGCCGAAGTCCTTGCAACTTGTAAATCATAGATTTCTTTGGCTGAGGTCAGAGGCACTGTTTGTTGTATAAGCATGGCTTTCATTCTGCTTAAAGTATCAAATCGTATAAAAGAAAACATTCAATGAAGGCCAGAAAGGCGACTCCCTGACTGTGTCTATTGGGGGGAACAATACTTGCATACAGCAAGTGACCCTGGAGTCCACCGTTACTAGATATGGGATGCCTGGCAACATGCCACAGCAACTCTGATCATTCAACATGAGGTAACTCCCGTTAGAAAGTTGGCCAAATGTTGGATTAATCACAGTAGCTGGTGTACCCTGCTGGTGGCAGGACAAATTTGCCACAGAACCATTACAAGCCCCGTGTAAAGAAAAGTCCTGACAAATGAGTGAACCGCTTAGTGCACTTTCACAGTGTGTACCGCTTAGAAACACTTCACGATCCCCACTCCAACATCTGTATGTGTAGGGTAAATTCCAGGATGTCTTAATGTATTCTTTACCCAACCTTTCATATGTGCCTGCTTGCACATACAAAACCGGTCCTAGGATGCTTGTTTCCAGTCCAGGGAGGACCTGGCTTGGCAGTTCGGGCTGGACTGTTCCCATGAGGCACAGGGTCAAGACTGATTTGCATATGGCTGGGTTCAAACTGGAATGGCATGGTGAGCAAAAAAACGATGGATTTAGGCCCAGATCTCTGTACTGGGGTGAATGTATGACATTGTTCTGCATTCTGTCCATCAACTGTTGTTTTTGCATTTGTCACCCCGAGTGGGACGGGTATGCCCAGACGTGGGTCCCGTGCTCTCCATGCCACTGGAATCAAGCTATCCTGGCTGAAGAGGGTGAAACCCGAAACCGGTCCTAGGATGCTTGTTTCCAGTCCAGGGAGGACCTGGCTTGGCAGTTCGGGCTGGACTGTTCCCATGAGGCACAGGGTCAAGACTGATTTGCATATGGCTGGGTTCAAACTGGAATGGCATGGTGAGCAAAAAACGATGGATTTAGGCCCAGATCTCTGTACTGGGGTGAATGTATGACATTGTTCTGCATTCTGTCCATCAACTGTTGTTTTTGCATTTGTCACCCCGAGTGGGACGGGTATGCCCAGACATGGGTCCCGTGCTCTCCATGCCACTGGAATCAAGCTATCCTGGCTGAAGAGGGGTGAAACCCCGACACCGGTCCTAGGATGCTTGTTTCCAGTCCAGGGAGGACCTGGCTTGGCAGTTCGGGCTGGACTGTTCCCATGAGGCACAGGGTCAAGACTGATTTGCAAATGGCTGGGTTCAAACTGGAATGGCATGGTGAGCAAAAAAACGATGGATTTAGGCCCAGATCTCTGTACTGGGGTGAATGTATGACATTGTTCTGCTTTCTGTCCATCAACTGTTGTTTTTGCATTTGTTTGAGGCAATACTGAAACTGAAAAGTAGTGACAGGCAGAGTGATTTTGCCATGAATAAGCCATTCTGTAGCTGGTTTTTCTGCCACTGTGAATGGTAATTTTTCCAGTTTTTCAATGCTCAGCACTGTATACTTTGCTCCTCTTTGTGCCAGTTCGATCTGTTTATCAGTTAGATTGTATTCTGCACTCCCGAGTGGGACGGGTATGCCCAGACGTGGGTCCCGTGCTCTCCATGCCACTGGAATCAAGCTATCCTGGCTGAAGAGGGGTGAAACCCCGAAACCGGTCCTAGGATGCTTGTTTCCAGTCCAGGGAGGACCTGGCTTGGCAGTTCGGGCTGGACTGTTCCCATGAGGCACAGGGTCAAGACTGATTTGCATATGGCTGGGTTCAAACTGGAATGGCATGGTGAGCAAAAAACGATGGATTTAGGCCCAGATCTCTGTACTGGGGTGAATGTGATGACATTGTTCTGCATTCTGTCCATCAACTGTTGTTTTTGCATTTGTCACCCCGAGTGGGACGGGTATGCCCAGACGTGGGTCCCGTGCTCTCCATGCCACTGGAATCAAGCTATCCTGGCTGAAGAGGGGTGAAACCCCGAAACCGGTCCTAGGATGCTTGTTTCCAGTCCAGGGAGGACCTGGCTTGGCAGTTCGGGCTGGACTGTTCCCATGAGGCACAGGGTCAAGACTGATTTGCATATGGCTGGGTTCAAACTGGAATGGCATGGTGAGCAAAAAACGATGGATTTAGGCCCAGATCTCTGTACTGGGGTGAATGTATGACATTGTTCTGCATTCTGTCCATCAACTGTTGTTTTTGCATTTGTCACCCCGAGTGGGACGGGTATGCCCAGACGTGGGTCCCGTGCTTCCATGCCACTGGAATCAAGCTATCCTGGCTGAAGAGGGGTGAAACCCCGAAACCGGTCCTAGGATGCTTGTTTCCAGTCCAGGGAGGACCTGGCTTGGCAGTTCGGGCTGGACTGTTCCCATTGAGGCACAGGGTCAAGACTGATTTGCATATGGCTGGGTTCAAACTGGAATGGCATGGTGAGCAAAAACGATGGATTTAGGCCCAGATCTCTGTACTGGGGTGAATGTATGACATTGTTCTGCATTCTGTCCATCAACTGTTGTTTTTGCATTTGTCACCCCGAGTGGGACGGGTATGCCCAGACGTGGTCCCGTGCTTCCATGCCACTGGAATCAAGCTATCCTGGCTGAAGAGGGGTGAAACCCCGAAACCGGTCCTAGGATGCTTGTTTCCAGTCCAGGGAGGACCTGGCTTGGCAGTTCGGGCTGGACTGTTCCCATGAGGCACAGGGTCAAGACTGATTTGCATATGGCTGGGTTCAAACTGGAATGGCATGGTGAGCAAAAACGATGGATTTAGGCCCAGATCTCTGTACTGGGGTGAATGTATGACATTGTTCTGCATTCTGTCCATCAACTGTTGTTTTTGCATTTGTCACCCCGAGTGGGACGGGTATGCCCAGACGTGGTCCCGTGCTCTCCATGCCACTGGAATCAAGCTATCCTGGCTGAAGAGGGGTGAAACCCCGAAACCGGTCCTAGGATGCTTGTTTCCAGTCCAGGAGGACCTGGCTTGGCAGTTCGGGCTGGACTGTTCCCATGAGGCACAGGGTCAAGACTGATTTGCATATGGCTGGGTTCAAACTGGAATGGCATGGTGAGCAAAAACGATGGATTTAGGCCCAGATCTCTGTACTGGGGTGAATGTATGACATTGTTCTGCATTCTGTCCATCAACTGTTGTTTTTGCATTTGTCACCCCGAGTGGGACGGGTATGCCCAGACGTGGGTCCCGTGCTCTCCATGCCACTGGAATCAAGCTATCCTGGCTGAAGAGGGGTGAAACCCCGAAACCGGTCCTAGGATGCTTGTTTCCAGTCCAGGGAGGACCTGGCTTGGCAGTTCGGGCTGGACTGTTCCCATGAGGCACAGGGTCAAGACTGATTTGCATATGGCTGGGTTCAAACTGGAATGGCATGGTGAGCAAAAAACGATGGATTTAGGCCCAGATCTCTGTACTGGGGTGAATGTATGACATTGTTCTGCATTCTGTCCATCAACTGTTGTTTTTGCATTTGTCACTCCCGAGTGGGACGGGTATGCCCAGACGTGGGTCCCGTGCTCTCCATGCCACTGGAATCAAGCTATCCTGGCTGAAGAGGGGTGAAACCCCGAAACCGGTCCTAGGATGCTTGTTTCCAGTCCAGGGAGGACCTGGCTTGGCAGTTCGGGCTGGACTGTTCCCATGAGGCACAGGGTCAAGACTGATTTGCATATGGCTGGGTTCAAACTGGAATGGCATGGTGAGCAAAAAACGATGGATTTAGGCCCAGATCTCTGTACTGGGGTGAATGTATGACATTGTTCTGCATTCTGTCCATCAACTGTTGTTTTTGCATTTGTCACCCCGAGTGGGACGGGTATGCCCAGACGTGGGTCCCGTGCTCTCCATGCCACTGGAATCAAGCTATCCTGGCTGAAGAGGGGTGAAACCCCGAAACCGGTCCTAGGATGCTTGTTTCCAGTCCAGGGAGGACCTGGCTTGGCAGTTCGGGCTGGACTGTTCCCATGAGGCACAGGGTCAAGACTGATTTGCATATGGCTGGGTTCAAACTGGAATGGCATGGTGAGCAAAAAACGATGGATTTAGGCCCAGATCTCTGTACTGGGGTGAATGTATGACATTGTTCTGCATTCTGTCCATCAACTGTTGTTTTTGCATTTGTCACCCCGAGTGGGACGGGTATGCCCAGACGTGGGTCCCGTGCTCTCCATGCCACTGGAATCAAGCTATCCTGGCTGAAGAGGGGTGAAACCCCGAAACCGGTCCTAGGATGCTTGTTTCCAGTCCAGGGAGGACCTGGCTTGGCAGTTCGGGCTGGACTGTTCCCATGAGGCACAGGGTCAAGACTGATTTGCATATGGCTGGGTTCAAACTGGAATGGCATGGTGAGCAAAAAACGATGGATTTAGGCCCAGATCTCTGTACTGGGGTGAATGTATGACATTGTTCTGCATTCTGTCCATCAACTGTTGTTTTTGCATTTGTCACCCCGAGTGGGACGGGTATGCCCAGACGTGGGTCCCGTGCTCTCCATGCCACTGGAATCAAGCTATCCTGGCTGAAGAGGGGTGAAACCCCGAAACCGGTCCTAGGATGCTTGTTTCCAGTCCAGGGAGGACCTGGCTTGGCAGTTCGGGCTGGACTGTTCCCATGAGGCACAGGGTCAAGACTGATTTGCATATGGCTGGGTTCAAACTGGAATGGCATGGTGAGCAAAAAACGATGGATTTAGGCCCAGATCTCTGTACTGGGGTGAATGTATGACATTGTTCTGCATTCTGTCCATCAACTGTTGTTTTTGCATTTGTCACCCCGAGTGGGACGGGTATGCCCAGACGTGGGTCCCGTGCTCTCCATGCCACTGGAATCAAGCTATCCTGGCTGAAGAGGGGTGAAACCTCGAAACCGGTCCTAGGATGCTTGTTTCCAGTCCAGGGAGGACCTGGCTTGGCAGTTCGGGCTGGACTGTTCCCATGAGGCACAGGGTCAAGACTGATTTGCATATGGCTGGGTTCAAACTGGAATGGCATGGTGAGCAAAAAACGATGGATTTAGGCCCAGATCTCTGTACTGGGGTGAATGTATGACATTGTTCTGCATTCTGTCCATCAACTGTTGTTTTTGCATTTGTCACCCCGAGTGGGACGGGTATGCCCAGACGTGGGTCCCGTGCTCTCCATGCCACTGGAATCAAGCTATCCTGGCTGAAGAGGGGTGAAACCCCGAAACCGGTCCTAGGATGCTTGTTTCCAGTCCAGGGAGGACCTGGCTTGGCAGTTCGGGCTGGACTGTTCCCATGAGGCACAGGGTCAAGACTGATTTGCATATGGCTGGGTTCAAACTGAATGGCATGGTGAGCAAAAAACGATGGATTTAGGCCCAGATCTCTGTACTGGGGTGAATGTATGACATTGTTCTGCATTCTGTCCATCAACTGTTGTTTTTGCATTTGTCACCCCGAGTGGGACGGGTATGCCCAGACGTGGGTCCCGTGCTCTCCATGCCACTGGAATCAAGCTATCCTGGCTGAAGAGGGGTGAAACCCCGAAACCGGTCCTAGGATGCTTGTTTCCAGTCCAGGGAGGACCTGGCTTGGCAGTTCGGGCTGGACTGTTCCCATGAGGCACAGGGTCAAGACTGATTTGCATATGGCTGGGTTCAAACTGGAATGGCATGGTGAGCAAAAAACGATGGATTTAGGCCCAGATCTCTGTACTGGGGTGAATGTATGACATTGTTCTGCATTCTGTCCATCAACTGTTGTTTTTGCATTTGTCACCCCGAGTGGGACGGGTATGCCCAGACGTGGGTCCCGTGCTTTCCATGCCACTGGAATCAAGCTATCCTGGCTGAAGAGGGGTGAAACCCCGAAACCGGTCCTAGGATGCTTGTTTCCAGTCCAGGGAGGACCTGGCTTGGCAGTTCGGGCTGGACTGTTCCCATGAGGCACAGGGTCAAGACTGATTTGCATATGGCTGGGTTCAAACTGGAATGGCATGGTGAGCAAAAAACGATGGATTTAGGCCCAGATCTCTGTACTGGGGTGAATGTATGACATTGTTCTGCATTCTGTCCATCAACTGTTGTTTTTGCATTTGTCACCCCGAGTGGGACGGGTATGCCCAGACGTGGGTCCCGTGCTCTCCATGCCACTGGAATCAAGCTATCCTGGCTGAAGAGGGGTGAAACCCCGAAACCGGTCCTAGGATGCTTGTTTCCAGTCCAGGGAGGACC